>PVJI01022701.1:0-24808 GCA_004026765.1 Micronycteris hirsuta
TGGGTCATGCTTTCTTATCCATTCTGCTATTCTATGTCTTTTAATTGGAGCATTTAATCCATTTACATTTAAGGTTATTATTGATAGGTACTTATTCATTGCCATATTTTTTTGTACCTGTGTTCCTCTCTCTCTCTCTTTCTCTTCCTTCCCTTAAATCAGTCCCTTTAGGATCTTTTGCAGAGATGGTTTGGTGGAGGTGTATTCTTTTAGACTTCTTTTGTCTGGGAAGCTCCTTATTTGGCCATCTATCTTGATTGAGAGCTTTGCTGTGTAGAGAAGTCTTGGTTGCAGGCCTCTGGTTCTCATTACTTGGAATATTTCTTGCCATTTCAACCTTGTCCTCCAGCTCGCTGATCCGATCCTCTGCCTCATCGAGCCTACTTTTGATTCCTTCTATTGTGTTCTTCAGTTCAGATATTGTATTCCTCATTTCTTCTTGGCCCTTGTGAATAACTTCTATTTCCTTTTTCATGTTGATATAATTTTCAGTGAGTTCATTGTAGTTTCCCTGTAGTTTCTGGTAGTTTTCTGTGAGTTCATCAAGCTTCTCGAGTTTCTTGAGCTGCCTGATAACATATACTTTGAACTCAATGTCTGATAGCTGGCTTGCCTCTGTTTCATTTATCATTCTTTCTGGGGCTTCCTCCTTTCCTTTCATTTGGGGATTGTTTCTTTGTCTTCCCATTGTTTGTGGGATTCTTCTTGCTAACCTCTGGTTCTTAAACTGATCTTTGAAGTTCTCTGAAGCAGCGAAGTTAATTTTGTGTCACACTCTGTATTTTGGGCTGACTCTTGTCTGGGTCCCACTCTATTGTCTTCACAATTCCAGGTTTTAATGTCTCACCTGTTGATAAAGAAGCTAGGGGAAGGGAGATAACGAAGGAAAAGAAAGCAAAAGAAAAGGAAAAAGAAAGATAAAGAAGAAAATAATTTGAAAATAACCTAAAATAAAAAAATAATAAGAAAATAGGAAATAAAAGGAAGAGAAAACTAGGAATACCAAATGAAGGGAATGTAGAAGGAGTTAAAAAAATATAGGGGGACAGATAGGAAGGAGAGTGGGGAAAAACAACCAAAGAAACAAAGAGAAAACGAGAGAAATAAAAAAAATAAAAAATAAAAATAAAAATAAAAAAAAGACTTTTTTTGGCTGGCTTCAACAGCGCCAGGCTGGGAAGGTATCAGACTTCTCCTGCTGTCTTCCTGGGCTGCACTCTCAGCTGACGTCCCGCCTCCAGCTGAGTTGTGGGGAGTTTGCAGCACCTCCTCTGGGGCGCCTGACTTCCACCCTGATTCAGAGTCTATGAGGTCTGTGTCTCCTGTCAGTGGGTTTCAATGTAGCTCCTCTGTTTCTCCCCCATGGAGGGACTCAGCACCGCAGGTCTGGGTTGTGTCTCAGGCCCTCCAGGTGTGAGCTCCGGGCCCCTGCATTCACTGATCGCTTCTGTCTCTAGAATCGGGGCTTGCAAGCTGCAGGCCTGGGCGCCCGGTCGGGCACTTATGCCAACTGCCCCCGATTAGCTCCACCGGGTGCGCCCCCAATCCAGGAGCTCTGGGGTTGGGTTCGCCTCTCAATTCAGACTCCAATTCCTCCCGCTGGGATCCCCAGCCTCTGCAGATCAGTCCCCAGGTACGCACCGACCTCCGGACTGCTGGAGACCAAGGCTCTTCCAACAGACGCCCGTCTGCTTTGGCAACTCACACACCCCAATCCAGCTCCCTCCCACGGAACCTGGAGCAAACCGGGAAGCTGCTGCAACTGGATCCGCAGACCTCCCAGCTCC
This sequence comes from Micronycteris hirsuta, assembly GCA_004026765.1. Lineage (NCBI taxonomy): Eukaryota > Metazoa > Chordata > Mammalia > Chiroptera > Phyllostomidae > Micronycteris > Micronycteris hirsuta. The sequence goes on from PVJI01022701.1 coordinate 1,788, forward strand.
CGGTGAGGCCCGAGGGACCCCTTCCATCCGAAGCAGTCTCCCTACCGGCTGATCTTTCAGTTTTATGCACAGTCCTGGTTTCCAACCTTCCCCCACGCCTGAATACAGCTGGGTGATCGCTCTGCTCCTCAGAAAATCGGCCAGATATCCTGCCAGTGGGCCGGAGGAAAGCGATCACGCTTCTTCCTTCTCCGCCGCCATCTTTCGCCCCCCCCCATTTAAGGTTTTATTGATAGGCATTTATTCATTGCCATTTTTTTTGTGTATCTGTGTTCCTTTCTCTCTCTTTTCCTTCCTTTCTTTAAAGCAGTCCCTTTGGCATCTCTTGCAGAGCTGGTTTGGTGGAGGTGTATTCTTTTAGACTTCTTTTGTCTGGGAAGCTCCTTATTTTGCCATCTTTCTTAATTGAGAGCCTTGCTGGGTACAGTACCCTTGGTTGCAGGCCTCTGGTTCTCATTACTTGGAATATTTCTTGCCATTCCCTTCTGGCTTGGAGTGTTTCCATTGAGAAGTCAGCTGCTAACATTATCAGGGTTCCCTTGTATGTTACTTCCTGTCTCTGTGTCACTGCCATTAAGATTCTCTCTTTGTGTTGGAATTTTGCCATTTTAATGATGATGTGTTTTGAAGTGGGCCTGTTAGGGTTCCTTTTGATTGGGACTCTCCGTGTTTCCTGGATTTGTGTGGCTTTTTCTCTCATCAGATTAGGGAAGTTTTCCATCGTTACTTTTTCAAACAAGTTTTCTGTCTCTTGCTCCTCTTCTTTTCCTTCTGGTATCCCTATTATATGGATATTTTTACGTTTCATGTTGTCCTGCATTTCCCTTAATACCTCTTCATTCTTTCTGAGTCTCTTTTCCTTTCTTCTCTTTTTGGGTGTTTTTTTTTTTTTCTACCTTGTCTTCCAGCTTGCTGATATGATCCTCTGCTTCATCGAGCCTGCTTTTGATTCCTTCTATTGTATTCTTCAGTTCAGATATTGTATTCTTCCTTTCCTCTTGGCCCTTTTGGATAGTTTCTATTTCCTTTTTCACGTTGACATAGTTTGAAGTGAGTTCATTGTAGTTTCCCTGTAGTTTCTGGTTATTCTCTGCGAGCTCATCAAGCTTCTTTGAACTTCCTGATAACCAGTGCTCTGAACTCACTATCTGATAGTTGTCTTGCCTCTGTTTCATTTATCATTCTTTCTGGGGCTTCCTCTTTTCCTTTCACTTGGAGATTGTTTCTTTGTTTTCCCATTGTTTGTGAGACTCTTCTTGCTAGTCTCTGTTTCTTAAATTGATCTGTCAAGTTCAGTGGAGTAATGAAGTTAATTTTGTGTCACTGTCTCTGTTTTTAGGGCTGACCCTTGTCTGGGTCTAGCTCTGTTCTCTTTTCAGCTCCAGGTTTTAGTGTCTCACCTGTGGATGAAGAAGAGAGGGGAAGGAAGAAGAAGAAAAGAAAGAAAAAGAAAAAAAAATAAAGTAAAAAATAAATGAAAATTAAAAAATATAATATAATAAAAATAAAAAATAAGAAATAAAAAGAGGAGAAGACTAGGAATACTAAATGAAAGGAAGGAAGAAGGAATTAAAAAAATAAAGAAGAACAGATAGAAAGGAGGATGGGGAAAACAAATAAACAAACTAACAAACAAACAAACAAAAAACTTCTGCTGGCTGGCTTTAAAAGTGTCCGGTCAGGCCTGGTCCCGTGGACCTCCTGTCTGTGTCAGGCATCTGATCGTTCAATTTACCCTGTAATCTTGGTCACCGATCTTCATATATGCTGGAATACTGTTGGGTCTTCGGTCTGTTCCTCAGAAAATCAGCTAGGTGTTTCACTTGAGGGGAGGAGGAAGTGGACTCTGCTCTCCCCTATCTTGCCGCCATTTTTTTCTCTCTCATTTCAGCCCTTTTTTTTTCCCCTCGGTGCACCTGTTACTTTAAGGGGCGGAGCTTTATGTGTTTACCGGGGTGGGGAAACCCACATCGCTCTGTGTGAAGCTGCCTGTGGGGGCAGGGTCACTCACGTCACTGCATTGTGACACTGTGTGTGGGGGCAGGGCCTGAGAGAACAATGGCGCTTGCTCTGCTCTCCGCACTTCACCAGCTACCTACAAGCTAGTGGGCCTTTCTTTGCTGGCTCCGGGGTAAGTGGGCCAGCCTGCACAGTTCCAAGTCCCTGTGGGTCTCCCCAGCAAACTCTGCTATGAGGCTGGGGGTTCCTCCCACCGCCGCCTCAACCCCCAGAGGTGTTTTCAATTGGTGGTTCGAGGCCTTATTTCCCTGCGTTGGTTGGCCAAGCAGTCTGTTCTGCCCCCCAGCTTTTCCTCCTGGTCTATCCGCGCGCTAATGAGGGACTGCCCGGACCACCAGTCTCAGTCCTGATCTCAAAGAGTGTGCCCGCTGTGCTTCGGCCAGGCATGTGCACCATGGGCCCCTTCAGGCTTCTGGAGTGCCACCGGCACCTCTCCACAAACCGCATCTCGCCAAGCGCCCTCCACCCAGCTCCGCCCCGCCTACCGGTCTGGATGAACGTGTCTTCTTTAACTCCTTCGTTGTTGGACCTCCACTCAGTTCAGTTTTCTGTCAGATCTGGCTCCCTTGCCCTCTAAATTGCTTTTTTCCTCTTTTGGTTGTGTGAGGAGGAACAGTGCATCCACCTACGCCTCCATCTTGGTCGGAAGTCACAGTAAAGGTTTTTTAAAGAAAATAAAATAACTCTGTGCCCAGCAGATATTGCTGGTGCAGGATTGTTTGTTATATAGACACTAAATATAGAAAAGTACATTAAAAAACTTAAAAGAAAAAAATAGGCTCAATTCTATTTTCTGCAACCAAAGAAGGAAGAGACTTAATAGAGAGGAGAAATACTCAAAGGTGTAATTATGAATATAAAAATTATTCAAATCAAAAAGAAAATGTTAAAAAATCAAGAATGATTATATAAGAATAGCATGGGATACAAGAATAGTAGTAGAAAGAAACACTATGATTCAGAGTGAATGTGGGCTTACACAAAGACCTAAGACATGTATATGAATATTGTATTAGAATATTGTATAAGAATAACAGCATTGCTCATAATATCAGAAAACAAAAGAAATCAAGCACATATCACAAGTTGAACGAGAAACTACACAAGTGAAAATAAATGGATCATTATACAGGTGTGGGCAAAAGTATGTTTACAGTTGTGAGTATGTGAAACAGTTTATTCTTATATAATTATTAATAATTGTATTATTCATTTGTATTATAATGATAAACCTACTTTTGCCTACCTCTAGATATGTGAAAAGGAATGAATTTGAAATGCACAAAGTTGAGCAAAGAGAGCAATACAAAAAAAAATGATATGATTTCATTTTTAGAAATTCAATAATATGCAAAACAAACAATATATTATATAGACACAGATGTGGAGTTGGCAAAGTAGAAAAATTATATAGTATATTATTAACAAAAATTAGAATATTGGTTTCCCTTGCAATTTTTTAGAAAACATGCAACATTTTCTTTTTTAAAATATTTTGTTTATTTAATTTTTGGAGCAATGGAAAGAGAGGGAGAAAGAGAGGGAGAGAAACGTCAATGTGTGGTTACCTTTTGTGTGCCCCCTACTAGAGACCTGGCCTGCAACCCAGGCATGTGCCCTGACTGGGAATCAAACCTGCAACCCTCTGGGTTGCAGACTGGCACTCAATCTACTGAGCCATACCAAGTAGGGCTCCCTTGCACTTTAAAGAGATTAGGAATAGTAATGTTTAATAATAATAATAACAATAATAATACTACTAATAACAACAATTAACATTATGTGCTAGGTAATTGTCAAGATACTTTCTATGTATTAACATTTAAAAGTGAAATAAAGGATGTGACAAGTGTTATTATTATCATCCTCTTTTCATAGGTTGGAATATTAAGCACAGGGCAGATTTGTAATATTCCTGAGTTTATGAAGATAGCAAGTAGTAGAGCTTGGAAATTGAACACAGGCAGCCCGAGGCATGAGCCTGCATTCTTAACTATTATGCTAAATTAGAAAGAGACACAAGGTGCCCTTCCAAAGCACTGATATATTCTATTTTTAACCTCAGTATTAGATAAATCAAAGTTTATTTTATTATGATTCTTTAAACTGTACAGTCATTTTATATATTCTTTTGCACACATGGTATTATAATATTTATGAAATAATAATAAAAGGGAATTACAACATTTATTCTTGAAAAAATTATGAACTAACAAAATTCTGGGATTCCTTTTTAGGGAAACCACAGAAACAAATAGGGAAGTACAGATTGACACTGTTAACTTAAAAAAAATGTGAGAAACCATCAGGGAGACCAACGGCTGTCAAATATGAGTGCGTGCATGTGTGTGAATGTTAATACACATGTGCTCACATCCTTGTGTATGTGCAGATTATTTCAGCCTGGTCCACAGTTTAGCCAGGTACAACATTGGGTAAATACTTTTTTTAAAGATTTTTATTTTTATTTATTTTTAGAGAGAGGGAAAGGGAGGGAGAAAGAGAGGGAGAGAAACAGCAATGTATGGTTGCCTCTCACATGGCCCTCATGGGGACCTGGCCTGCAACCCAGGCATGTGCCCTGATGGGGAATTGAACCGGGACCCTTTGGTTCCCAGCCTGTGCTCAATCCACTGAGCTACACCAGCCAGAGCTGGGTAAATATTTTGAGTAAGAACTTTGGATCCTCTTATTTCTTTTCTACATTGGCTTGGCATAATCATTGCCTATTCTGTTGACAAAAAAATTGGCAGTAATGGTCTAGATCTTCTAATGCCAGTGGTTTAATATCATAGCTCTGTAAAGACCTGTTGGTGTATAAGAAGCTTTTCAGAGTGACCGTCATTCTAGGACATTCATTCTTTTATCTTGTTTCCTACCAAACTTCAGAGCTTATGGATTATAGACTAAGATGACTATAACTTTTAGTGCTGCTTATTCCCAAAAGAGTGGTCGTGGGGTGAAGTGACAGCAAGTAGATATGTTGAATAGTGTTTCTGTGGTACTTGAGATAGGCCCTATATCTTGGGACATAAAGCAACAAATTAGGTACAAACTAGCTTGGAATCTGTTCCTTCCCAATATACAAAATCAGACAGTGTAGATGATACCCCTATGGGACTAAGATGTCAGAGGCCAAAATATCTAGGCCCCTGAAGAATTCGTGTATCATAAAAGGGAGACAACTAATCATAAAACATACCACAAGAAGTAGAATTATTAAAATAAGGGACCAATAATTTAAAATGAAAATAATAGATACCCTCAAAGCAATAAAGGAAATATTAATATTAATAAGAAACATGAAGGTTAGTGAAAATCAAGTATGTGGAATCAAAATATCCATAGTTAAAATAAAGAACACAGCCCTGGTTGGTGTGGCTCAATGGATTGAGAGTCGACCTATGAACCAAAAGGTCTCCTCTTCGATATCCAGTCAGGGAACATGCCTGGGTTGCGGACCACGTCCCCAGTAGGGGGCGTGCAAGAGGTAACCACACATTGATGTTTCTCTCTTTCCCTTCTCTCTAAAAATAAATAAATAAAATGTTTAAAAAATAAAAATAAATAACAGTAAAAATAAAAAGAATATAACACTGTAAATCAGGAGTATTCAACCTGTGGCCCACTGGGTGCATGCAGCCCAGAATGGCTGTGAATGTGGCCCAACACAAAAATGTAAATTTACTTAAAAAATTGTGATATTTTTTTGTGATTATGTGTCACAATGTATTTAATGTGTGGCCCAAGACAACTATTATTCTTCCAGTGTGAGCAGAGATGCTGAAAGATTGGAAACCCCTACTAAATGGGACATTAAAAATGAAAGAAAACTTCTACTATAATAGTATTTACAGTAAATGTCAGTAGGCTAAACTCTCTAATATAAAATTGAATTCTGCAATTGATTTTTTAAAAGCCAACAACATATTGTCTACAAGAGACACACTTAAAATAATAAATAAATGTTGAACAATTATGGAAAAATATGCCAGGGAAATAAGAGCTAAGAAAAAGGTAAGATAGTATATCTTGGGTGTTGAGCCATAGTTCGAAACACATACGTCCTCTCCTCGCGTTATACTGGTTCAATTCAGGCAAGTGTTATCTTTTGCAACTTTACTCAACAATTTGTTATTGTGGCATTTTAATTTATTTTTCTGCATTTCTTGGGTCTCATTCACTTGAAATCAAGGAGCCATCTTTCTTTGCCCAGTGTGATCTAATCATCATTTCTCCTAGAGCTTGAATTGAGAAACAATTAGTTATTTTAAATTGCTTTCTTGAAGATGGTGTTTTATACCTTATCATATTTTACAGTCTTCCAACTCTAACATCCTCCCTAGAAAGTAAAGAAAGTGAGCCAAGCAGATGTTTTCTTATCAAGAATTCATAGCAGACCTATTTATCCTAAATTAGCATATCTCATTAACTGTCACAAGGACATAGAGTGAATTGTGTTTGAAAAAAGGTCTCAAAAAACTAATGTTTTAGAGAAGAAACATATTACCAAGCAATTGCTTTCATAACTTTCTCCTTTCTCGGTGGAAAATGAACAAAACAAAATCTGAGTTGTCATTGTCCAATTGAGCACTTTGCTTGGTCTGAATTCCTGTAATGATAACTAGTGTAAGAAGTCATGTAAGGCTGGGTACAGGTAGGAAGAGTGATGAGGATAAGGAGAAACACTGTCCTATCCTATGTTTAGCTTTCACATTTAGTAAATACCAATGATCAGTTGTGCACATGTGAAATGTTTTATATGCATTTTTTTTAGTAATTACAACTCTCTATGAAATACACTCTGTTGTTACCTTTTCTCCATTTTTTGTATGAGAAATCTGGAGTCTGAAAAGATAAAAAAGTGTCCAAGTGTCATAGGTAGTAAATAGCAGAGATGGAACTAGTGATCAGTCCTACGTGACTTTGAGCCCACACTTTTCCATGAAATTATGCTGCATGAGTGAACAAGAAACTTACCAACTCCTTGACACATAGTAGGCACTGAATAAATGACCCCCGAGTAATGATTACAATGGAAACTGGATGCATTATTGCTGGTTAAGAATTCAGAGCCAACAGAGCTCTATTATTATGCATCTCAACTCAAGCCATGTCTCCTGCACCTGCTTAAGGGTGCCAAGTGACAGGTGTTATTGTTTTAAATTAAAGGGAATTAAACTAATTTTAATTTTGATATTTTTTATTCTATTTTTTCAATTACCATTAATCCCCCTTAGACCCATCCCTCCACAATCACTAAACTGTTGTCCATGTCCATCAGTCCTTTTTATTTTTTGCTGAATACCTCCACCCCCTAAACTCACCCCACCTTTGCTGTCATTTTTCTCTACTTATGAGTCTGTCTCTATTTGGCATATTAGTTCAGTTTGTTCATTAGATTCCACATATGAGTAAAATCATATGGTATTTGTCTTCTCTGCTTGGCTTATTTCACTTAGCATAATGTTCTCCAGATCTATTCATGCCATCACAAACAGTAAAATTTTCTTTTTATGGCCAAGTAGTATTCCATTGTGTAAATGTCATAGCTGTCTCATTCATCTACTGATGGACACTTGGGCTGCTTCTATAACTTGGTGATTGTAAATAGTGCTGCAATAAACATACGGGTAATTATTTTCTTTTGAATTAGTGGCATGGGTTTTCTTCAGGTAAATTCCCAGAAATTTACTGGGTTATAAAACCGTTCCTTTTTTAATTTTATAAGATATCTCCATACTGCTTTCCTTAGTGGTTTCACCAATCTTAATTCCCAACTACAGTGTGAAAGAGTGCCTCTTTCTCCACATCCTCACCAGCACTTGTTATGTGTTGATATTATGATGATAGCTACTCTGACTGGCATGAGCAGATATCTCATTGTGGTTTTAATTAGCATTTCTCTGATGATTAGTGCTATTGAGCATCTTTTCATACATCTATTGGCCATCTGTATGTTCTCTTTGGAGAAATGTCTATTTATTTCCTTTTCCCATTTTTAATTGGACTGTTGTTTTTTTTTGGTATTGACTTGTATAAGTTCTTTATAAATTTTTGATATTAACCCCTTATCAGATGAATTGATGAACATGTTCTCCCATTCAGGGGGTTGTCTTTTTTTGTTGATGGTTTCCTTTGTTGTGCAAAATCTTTTTAGTTTGATGTAGTCCCATTTGATTGTTTTTTCTTTACTTTCCCTTGCCTGAGGAGCTATATCAGATAAAATATTGCTATGAGCAATGTCCAAAATTTCACTATGTTTTCTTCTAGGATTTTTATGGTGTTTGGTCTAATATTTAAGTCTTTAATCCATTTACGAGGCCAGCATTATCCTAATTCCAAAACCAGATTAAGACACTACAAAAAAGAAAAAAAAGAAGAAAATTATAGGCCAATATCTCTGATTAACATAAATGCTAAAATCCTCAACAAAATATTAGCAAACCAAATAGAGCAACACATTCATAAGATCATACACCAACTGGCCAAGATGGAGACATAGGCCAATACACTGTGCCTCCTCACACAACCAAAAGAAGGACAGCAACAATTTTAAAAACAAAAATAACCAGAACTGCCAGAAAATAGAACTGTATAGAAGTTCGACAACCAAGGATTTAAAGAAAAAACATTCATCCAAACTAGTACGAGGGGCAGAGAGGACTCCCAGAAAGGCGGTGGTTAGAGGACCTGGGTGGGAGAGGTGGCTGGCGGACATTTGTGTGAGGATAAACTGGGAGGAACAACTGGGGAGCAAGACAGACTATGCAACCCAGGGTTCCAGTGTGGGGAAATAAAACCTCAAAACCTTTTACTGGAAAAACCTGTGGTGGTAGTGGCGACAGGACAAACTCAGCCTCAAAGGAGAGTACATTGGAGAGACCCACAGGGTACTAGTACATACACAAACCCACCCACCCAGGAAACAGCAGTAGAAGGGTCCAATTTGCTTGTGGGTAGTGGAGAAAGTGACTGAAAGCCGCCCGAGAGCCCAGCAAGCAGCATTGTTCCCTTTTGCGCCCCTCCCTCACATACAGCACCACAACACAGTGATGTGGGTTCCCCAGCCCTGGCAAATACCTAAGGCTCCACCCCTTACTACATAACAGGTATGCCAAGACAAAAAAAAATGGCCCAAATGAAAGAACAGATCAAAATTCCAGACGACTTAGCAATGAAAAGATATCAAACCTATCAAATGCAGGGTTCAAAACACTGGTAATCAGGATGCTCACAGAAATGGTTGAGTATGGTCACAAAATAGAGGAAAGAGGGAAGGCTATGTAAAGTGAAATAAAGGAAAATGCACAAGGAACCAACAGTAGCAGGAAGGAAACTGGGACTCAAATCAATGGTTTGGATCAGAAGGAAGAAATAAGCCTTAAACCAGAATAGAATGAAGAAACAAGAATTCAAAAAAAAAAAAAAAATGAGGAGAAGCTTAGAAACTCCCTGGACAACTTTAAATGTTTCAACATCTGAATCATAGGGCTACCAGAGGGAGAAGAGGCAGAGCAAGAATTTGAAAACATATTTGAAGAAATACCAAAGGAGAACTTCCTCAATCTGGCAAAGGAAATAGAATTCCAGGAAGTCTCGGAAGCTCAGAGAGTCCCAAAGAAGTTGTACCCAAGGAAGCACACCCGTGGCACATCATAATTACCTTACCCAAGATTAAAGATAAGGAGAGAATCTTAAAAGCAGCAAGAGCAAAGGAGACAGTTACCTACAAAGGCATTCCCATAAGACTATCAACTGATTTCTTCAAATAAATTTTACAGGCAAGAAGGGGCTGGAAAGAGAAATATTTGAAGTCATGAAAGACAAGAACCTACATCCAAGATTACTCTATCTAGCAAAGCCATAATTTAGAATGGAAGGGGAGATAAAGGGCTTCCCAGATAAAGTCAAGTTAAAGGAGTTCATCATCTTCAGGCCCTTATTACATGAAATGTTAAAGTGACTTATCTAAGAAAATCAGCAGAAAGGGGGAGAGGGGATAATGGGGGGATAAGTACAGAGAATAAAAAGCATAAATGGTAGGTACAAAATAGACAGGGGGAGGTTAAAATAGTATAGGAAATGGAGAAGCCAAAGAACTTATATGTACAACAAATGGACATGAACTAAGGGGACAGAGTGCTGGTTGGAGGGAACTGCAGGACAGTGAGGAATAAAGGGGAAAAAAATAAGACAACTGTAATAGCATAACCAATAAAATATATTTAAAAACAATTCCCTTCATAATTGCCTCAAACAGAATGAAATGCTTATGAATAAATTTAACCAAGGATGTAAAAGTCCTATACTGGGAAAATTATGAGACACTGAAGACAGAAATTGAAGAAGATACAAATAAGTGGAAGCATATACCATGTTCATAGATGGTTGTAATTAATAAATAAAAATGTATATAAAGCATTTCACATGGGCAGAACTGGTAACTGGTATTTACTAAATGTGAAAGCTAGACATAGAATAGGACACTGTTCCTTCCTTATCTTATCACTCTCCCTATTTGCAGTCAGGCTTACATAACTTCTTAGATTAGTTTTCATTGCAGAAATTCCAACCATGCAAAGTGTTCAAATAGATAATAAAAACTCAGATTTTGTTTTGTTCATCTTCCATTGAGAAAGGAGTGAGTTAAGAAGGCAGTTGCTTGAGAATGTTTTTTTCTCCAAAAAATTAGGATGTAAATTTCAGTCTGTCATTTGGAGTTTTTATGAGAATGCCTTCTCCTCCTTATAATTATATTAGGGTTTCAGGGGCATTTGAGTATCCTTTGAAGTGTCATCGTTGTCTGTTGCTTCTTCTTATAGTCACCTAATGTTGCTTCAACTCTGTCTCCCCACCATCTATTCTATGACACAATGCCCTAAAGTATTTCTTAACTTCCAGGCTTCACACCTTGTCCAGTATGGTCCTTTGAAGGCTGAAAGTTCACATGGTAATTCTACTGAGTTCTGCTAAATTTGGTCACAAGGAACCATCAAGACTCACAAAGTATAAGTGTTTAGTGCATTTTATAAGTTCTCATTCAATCATCCTCATTCAAATTACTGTCACATTCAAATATCTGTTCTCTATAAAACTCAGATGTCCTCTACTTCTGTGTCAGTTATTACACCAATCTTCAGGGATATAGGGAAATAGGGACATAAACCATTTCCCTTTTAAATTTTTGAACCAACAAACTGCTGTTTCCTCTGTGTTAAATTGCATATTGGCCACACATTATTTTCATTCTTCTGCATAAAGTTAGGTTGATGTTCTCATCAGGAGGTTAAATTATTTTCTTTCCTGTTTATAGATGGGCTTGGTCATGTGACCTGTCCTGGCTAATGTGATATTAGCAAATGTGAGATGAACAGTAGGCCTGAAAAGTACTTGAACTTTAGACCTTGATCTTTATTGCTGCTTTTGGTGTCTAGGCATCACCATATAAAACAGACCAGGTAAGAATTAAGAGGCTACATGGAGAGGTAAGATATCATAGCCAAAAGACTGTTGACCTCCAGATAAGTGGACGGCGTCACCTTGGATGACACAGTTTCCATCTGATCAGTAACTCCAGACATATGTGGTAGGCCAATCAAGATTAGCTGAGCCAGGCCCGGCTGGTGTGGCTCAGTGGGTTGAGCGCGGGCTGGGAACCAGAGGGTCCCCGTTCGATTCCCAGTCGGGGCACATGCCTGGGTTGCGGACCAGGTCCCCAGTGAGGGCCATGTGAGAGGCAACCATACATTGCTCTTTCTCCCTCCCTTCTCCTCTCTCTGAAAATAAATTTAAAAAATCTTAAAAAAAATATTAACTGAGCCAACCTAGCACAAAAGAAGTGCCCAGCAGAAATGAGAGCTAAAAAATAGTGGTTGTTTTAATTCACTGTATTCATTTGCTGGGGCTATTATAACAAAGTACCACAGACTGAGTGGCTTAAATAACAGAAATTTATTTTCTCACTGTTCTGTTCCTAGATGTCAGTGATCGAGGTGTCAGGAGGGTTATTTCTTCTGAGGCTTATCTCCTTGACTTGTAGAATGCTTTCTTCTTCCTGTGTTTCAGATGGTTTTCCCTTTGTATATGGATGTCCTAATATCCTGTTTTTATGAGGACACCGGTCACATTAAATTATGACCCTACCCTCATGACCCTATCTTAACTTAATTACCTTTTAAAACGCCCTATATCCAAATATAGTCATATTCAGAAGTATTGGGGATTAGGACTTCAACATGTGAATTGGGAGCAGTAGCATAATTCAGCCTCTAACAGTCAATACTTGTCACTCCCTCTATTGGGCTTCCTTACTGATACAGTTTTATCTTCAAGATGTCAACTTTTCCTCATTTGTTCTAAAACGTAAAATCCCATTTCTTCCTTCTATTGAGTTAATGAGACCCTAGATCTCCAAGACTTTCCTCTCTTCAGTGGGGATAAAAAGCACCAAGAAATTTGCTCATTAAACTGTAAAAAATAAATTATCATGCAGCACACCAACCCTTCAGTGCCCTCTGCTATCTCAGTTCTAAATGACCTTGCATTTTTTTAAGTTTCTATATCACTTGTGCATCTCTACCACACCACTTGGTATTTGAACATAAACTACTCTGCATGCTAATTCTAGTGCATAAATGAAGTAGACAGTGAAATCTTTGAGTATAGAGTTCTGTCAGATAACTTATACTTCCCATATAAAAGTTGGCCATGCAATTGGCATTTTAGACTTGATTAGCTTAGTGATGTTACATTTTGTAATTAGTGACTCTAATAGTAACTTTTTTCTTTTAATTTATGTATTATCTGACTTTTATACTTTCCATGGCAAAATGTGGAAAGACTGTGTTTTGCTCCTTTTGTCATCATAGAAATGACATCGAGATTTTAGTGCTTACAAAGAGCTTCAGGAAGGAGATGCCTAGAACATTAACAATGTTCAGTGTTAGTACTACATTATTTTGAACTTCACTAAGTTTATTCAAGTAGCAAAATAGTTATTTTAAATATATTTATTTAAATTCAGACTATTAAACCAATTACTATATTGCATAATAGATTTAAAGCTAAACTTAGATCATTTTTCCCCTCATTTACGATATGTAAGAAAACATAAGGCAATCTTAAACCCCAGAGACTTTATAGTCATTATTTTTTGTACATCAGAGAGGTTCCAATAAACATGCAAGATAGAAAATGTTTTTATGTCCTAGTTAGAAAAAAAACAGGTGCTATTATAGCTATTGACTGCAACACACAATATCACTAATCTAATTGAAAACGGAAATGTTGAGCACCTAGCCAGCTGCTGTAAATAGGTCCACTCTGAGCTACTCACAGTTCTGACACATGAAAAGGGACTTGTCTCTAAAGAATCTGGAAATGCAGTGGAAGATTACCTATCCCATATGGTGCCCCTAACTGTAGCCACTTAGGCTATCCCCACCTTCATCAGTCTGGCTCTGTGCCTACAAGGATCCTAGAACGACTCCTTCTTCCACTTTTCTTCCAACAATCTTTTGCCACAACTTTCTTCAAGAGCTACTACAGACATGATATTCTTGAATGAATAGTAATAATAATTTTTATTTATTCTGTTCCAGGTCCTATTTTAAATATTTTTAGATATTAAGTAATTTAATCCTTTTATTAATCTTGCAATTAATGTAAGACTGCAATTTTTCTCACTTTTTATGCAGGAGGTAACTGGTTACAATGTGGCTAATTAAATAATACATGTTGCATGGCTAGTCAGTAAAGGAACTATAAATAAGGGAGTCTGAGAGTGGACCTCTTGTCTTCAACAATTATATCATGACAGGGTGCATAATGCAGTGTAAAGATGATGTTTTATTAAGTTGTACACTTGCAACCTGTATGGTTTTACAAACCAATGTCACCCCAATAAATTCAATAAAAACAATCATATCAAGATGCTATGAAGAATTTATTCTGCACACTCTTCATACTCACATACACATTTTAGATATTTTTAATGCCTACTATATGCCAGACACTATATTATTTACTCATAGATATTAGTTAATATTCAAAACAACTCTGAGGTAAGGACAGAGGTATTGGGTACTTGTGCATTTGTACTTCACACAAATATGTGAAGATTTGCAGTTAAAATTATCCATAAAAATTTCTTAAATTGCTCATAAAGTATATACAATTCTTATGCACACTAAAATTTGAAAGTCCCTGATTGAAACTAAGAGAAAGAACAAAAACAAAAGAAAACATTATATGCTGGTACCAAAATATTCAAAACATACTGCCTTTGAGATAAGTATCAAATTCCTAGAAGAGGGTAAAGAATAACTAGAGAATTCTGCCCAGCTGGTGTAGCTCAGTGGATTGAGCATGGGCTGGGAACCAAGCAGTCCCCGTTCGATTCCCATTCGGGACACATGCCTGGGTTGCAGGACAGAGCCCCAGTGAGGGCCATGTGAGAGGCAACCATACATTGTTCTTTCTCCCTCCCTTCTCCTCTATCTGAAAATAAATAAATAAAATCTTAAAAAAAAAGAATAACTAGAGAATTCTAAAGTGTTGCTGATGGTCTGCACATTTTCCTTAATATTATCTTTATGTTAGGTCTCCATAACTTTAATATATGTTCAGATATATTTAATATGAGGATTATGAAACCAGAAAAGAAAACAGTGTTCATGTTGCCTGTCACATACCAAACCCAATAAGCAGAGACAGGGTTTGAATCTCGATGGGCGCTTTATTCAGATGGCCAGTGATCTGAGGAGACAGTGGGTACATACCCTAAGAGACTGTCTTACATTTTTCTTTCCAAGCCAGCTTTTTTATAACAGAGAACAGAGTGTGGGGAGGGGTTTTCAAAGTCAGGGAAAATTAGATTTAAAAAACTGCAATATTCTCACCCTGGTGGAGAGCTGTTCCCAGGGGTGGGTGGCCGTCTGTCTCTCCCTGGAGCACCATGGCCTGGATGCCTCCACTTGTTCCCCAGGTGGTAATCTTTAGTGGTACCCCAGGAGGTTGGTTGTCTCTCCCAGGAGCCAGGGTGGGCCTTATCTGTAGTTTCTGAAACAATAACTTTAAAATATGCATTACTTACTAGGTTTATAACTATTTACCTTAAACTAAACTTTTCCAACTCTTGAGTCAAGACAATGTAATTGTACCTTAAGGTTGATTAAGACATTAGGTTATTAAAGTTAGCTTCTAAGTTAAATGCACAAATATAATGTACTCTACTATACTGTTTTCCTCCTTTTACAGATGAGGAAATTGAGACTCCAAGAGGTTAGATAACTTGCCCAAGATCACCCAGCTCAGAAGGAAATAGGTTCTGTTTCCACTATAACAGGTTTCTTTAGGGGAAAGTATACCTTGGCAATGAAGAGCTCTGGCTCTTACTCTAGATTGACTGGGTTTGAAGTCTGGCCTGTCATTGACTGATTCTGTGTAAGAAAATTAAACTCTTTGTCTTTCAGTTTCCTCACCTGTAAAATGTAGATGGTGAGGATCATGGTAATATTATACCTACTCCCTAATGTTGTGAGAATGAAATGAAAGAGAATCTGTATATAAAATAGTTTAAAAATGCATGTCATGTGGTAAATGTTCAATACCTTTCATTAATAACTATCTCGCTGGCATCTAGAGGCCCAAATTCAGTAGAGCGGGGTGGAGGAGGTAAGTATAAATTCTATGTTGATTACACTTGATGAATTCTTGCTTCTTTATGTTGCCCATGAATACCTTAAAAACAATGGCAGGAAAACAAATCTTTGATTACAGTGCTCTGCTACCCAACAAAGGTCAAACCTGCTGTGTTTCCAATTAAAGAGACCTGATAGAAACACCTACTCCTACAACAGCCTCTCCAAATATGTGAATGCAAATGCACATGTTATATAAATAGCACAACTAAATGCATCAGGCTAGGAAACAGATGGAGATTGTACATTATTGTGTTAACATCTATGTTGTTGATATACCCTCCTGAGCTATCATTACAAGATTCTTGGAAGTCTTGTTTCCCCTTTTAAGAAGGCTGGAATTCCCATCAACAGTGGCACAAATTATATATTTGCATCAGGAGATGCATAAACTTCAAACAAACTGTCAGAATGAGTATGCCTGGGCTGTAGTTTGATGAACAAATGTATTACAATGAACCCTGAGAAAACCACCTCTTCCCACCTTCTTGTGGGATGATCAAAACAGTTGTAAATTTTAAACAGCATAGATCATTAAATTATGCATCACTGAGCCTGATTTTTCCCTGGGGTTATGGATGTAAGGATGATGCCTGGGGAGCCTGAGTCCTTGTCGAGACTGGTTACTGGTAAAATTATGAAGGAAAGGGTTTGGATTCTCTCTGGAGGAAGTGTGTATGGGCAGGGGAAGAATAACTACAAGAGTGCTAAATATAAGTTTCTGATTAAAGGGATGGTAAATCTTAGTCCTATCTTTCCTTAACCAGAGATGGATAACAGAATTACTTCAGGAGATGTTTCAAAATACAATCACCAAATTTTACTTCAAACATACCAAATAACAATGTCCAAAGCAAGAATATTTTCATTAAAAACATTAAAAGCACTTCAGATGGTTCTTCTCTGCTTCTCAGATTAACAACCACTTTTAGAATATATTGCAATTACCAAGGGGTTTGTTATAAATATAGAAATCAAGTCACCTGCCCTCAGTTTCTGATTTAGATATTGTGGTGGGCCCAGGAATCTGTACAGCCAGGTGCCAATTTGATTACTAGTGTTTTGGAGATACTAATGAATTAGAGCAAGATTGTAATGAGGTTGTTGATACTTAGAAGAGCCTGGTGTATTTCAGAGTTAAATACATAGGCATTCAATCAGTACCTATCTTGTATATAACATTGAGCTAGACTTCTCTGCACCTGGGAGTAGAAATGGAAAAGAATCATAAAATATAGGTCTTGCATAAAAGAATCTTTTTATGTGCCTGAGAAGACATATTTTGCCCACAGAAACTAAGAAGATAAACTAGCCTTATCCTACAACTGGGCTTTGGTTATGGCGTGGCAGGTGGTGGTCATGGTGGATTAAGGGATAGTAATTCACTATGATTCTTTCCACAGCTCCCTTAGCAAATTCTCCATACCCCAAATATTTCTATATCAACAATCTCATTTTACAGCTGGCATTCTGACCAGTGAACAACATCAAACCTCTGTAACCAGAAAACTTACTCTGAGAAGAATGGGCTGACTTCAAATCAGGCTTTCTCATTTTTTTCCCTCCTATGGCTGTCAACCTTTTTATTCAAGATACTGCCTCTTACCTCCCCCTAAAAGAGGTGTAAATTGCTCTCCCTAGGATACTTGAGTGACTTTATTAGTCAAAAAAAGGAACAATCCTTTTTTTGCTCCAGAAATGTAATTGCACTCTGTAGGAGGGAAGGGACACTTGTTCTGTCCTTATCTTGCCCAAATACAATGTCTATGCTCTTTTCACCTGTGGCCTGAGGCTAAGAAAGATGCTGTGCTTTAACCTTTTGAAGTTAATTTTGTTTTGTCACATTAGTTGCCACTCTGCATTTTCCATTTTTACCAGTGTTTATAGCCATCCATTTTATGCCGCAAAGATCACTATTATTGTGACAAACCGACATGTAGTTGTGCAATCAAGTGGCAGATTGTCCCTTTTATTCTGAGTTATAGCTCTACAATGACATGCTACCTTTATGGCTTTTTTTTTCTGGCTCAAAGATTGAGCCATTTTTCAATGATTTTCACTCTATCCATACTCCCTACCTGAATTATACCTTGACTTACAGACTCTGAGATACTTTTCATTTTATACTAATAGCAGAAAGAGAAAAACATATTTTCTGGCAATCATATGTTTGCTTTGTCTTTTTAGACATCTTAACATTTGTATTCTCATTGGATTATCACAACACCTCTCATTTAGGTCAGGTTGAGGCAGTTATTCCTAGTTTACAGATAAGGAAATTAAAATAAAATGTTTAAGTGGTATTTCCCTGATAAAACAGTCCAACACTAAAAAACACTCTAGATGAGAACCCAGATCATCTCAGTTCTGGTTCAGGTCTTTTCTTACAATTTGAAAATGAACTAGCATTTCTACATTGTACAGTGAAAATTTTAAAAAGAGGCAAAATAGCGGTTACTTATCCTACATCCATTCTTCCCATCTTCCTTAGCATTAAAACTCTTATATTACTAGGTCTTATCATATATTCAGCTATAAGATGAAAATCCCTAGTGTGTAAGAGATTTTTCATCAACAATCCACTTCCTTCAGTAGGAAGAAACATGTAGGCACACAGCTGAACTACACGTTCCAGACTTTTTACTGTTAGCTTTGGTTAGGTTGACTAAATTATAGCCAAGAGAACCTGAGTAGAAAAAAATGTCTGCCAGTTTTGGGCTGAGGTTTTTAATAAAAGGATATCTCCATCCACATTCTTTATCCTTTTCCACCTACTGGATATATTATGGGTGATGGAGCTTTAGGGAATGACAGCACCAAAAGATGACATGAACCTGAATTCTAGAATCACCATGTTGATGAGAACTGCCAACAAATCAGTAACATCTGCCTTAGGCTCTTAGGTGGTGAGAATACACTTCTATTGGTGTTTGATTCATACCTTTTGGGCCTATTTAGTGCAATGCCCCTATCTATGCTATTTAGACATGTTTTTGATTGATGTGGTCATGTGATGAAGTTATTTAAAAAATGATATGGACATAAAATTTATTGCAGGTAATTTCTAGGAAGGCTCCTGAAACAGGGTCAAATAAGGTAAGTACCACCCACCCTGATTTAAAAAAAATAACTTCCTGCCATAACGAACATGGCTTAGTCATGGAGCATTGGTTGGAGCATTATCCCAAAGGCTGAAGGGTCACAGGTTCAATTCACAATCAGGGCACATACTCAGGTTGTGGATTTGATCTCTGGATGGGGTGAATGTGAAAAGGCAAACAATTGTTGTTTATCTCTCACATTGATGTTTCTTTCTCTCTCTTTCTTCCTCTCTCTCCAAAAGCAATGAAAAAAATGTCCTTGGCTGAGGAATAAATAAATAAATAAATTCCTACTTCTTTGAATGTGGATGCAATGTCTGAACCTCCAACAGACATATTAGAACATAAAGTCATGTATGAAAATTAGTGGAACAGAAATATACAAGTGTCCTAGGTTATTGATTGCCTCATTATACCACCACATTAGCTTTAGAGTCCAGGGATATCCAATGTTTTGGCATCTCTGGGCCACACTGGAAGAAGAAGAGTTGTCTTGGGCCACACATTAAATACACAAACACTAATGAAAACTGATGAGCAAAAAAAAAGTTTTTAAGTAAATTTACAATTTGTTTTGGGCCAATTTCATAGCTATGCTGGGCTGTTTGTGGCCCTCAGGGGCTGGACACCCCTGTTTAAACTGTTATTGGAGTATTTTATGTGAAAAAAATTAATCCTTGTGTATTTAAACTACTGTTAATTTGTTTTTTTCTGTAGAGGAAGCTAGACTAAGCTGGATGCAAATGCAGGCCACGCATTTCCTGCCATAGAATTAATTAAGAGGTCTCTGTGTCCAAATCCAATTCTTTCCAGTAATTATCCACTTCAATTACTAGGAAACCTGAAAGTTTTTTACCACAAGCTCAGCATTCTGTTATAAACTTGTGGTTCTTTTTTTAAAGATTTTATTTATTTATTTTTAGACAGAAGGGAATGGAGGGAGAAAGAGATGGGGAGAAACATCAATGTGTGGTTGCCTCTCATGTGGCCTCCTTGGGGACCTGGCCTGCAACCTAGGCATGTGCCCTGACTGGGAATCGAACTGGGATCCTCTGGTTCCCAGCCCGCACTCAATCCACTGAGCTACACCAGCCAGGGCTTATTTTATTTTATTTTATTTTATTTTATTTTATTTTATTTTATTTTTTAAACTCGTGGTTCTTTAATTGTGGTTCTTTGACATCATCCACAAACTTGTTAGAAATGCAGATTCAGGAAGCTTCACTTTGACTCACAAAATTAGGGTCACTGGGAATGGAGTCCAAGAAATTTTACATATACAAAAGATTTTATTTTTTATTTTTAGAGAGAGGGGAAAGCAGGCAGAAAGAAAGGGAGATAAACACTGATATGAGGGAGAAACATCAATTGGTTGCCTCTAAAACTTGTCCCAACCAGGGGCTAGGCTGAAACCCAGGTATGTGCTCTGACTGGGAATCAGACCAATGACCTTCACTTTGTGGGAGGACACTCCAACCTACTCAGCCACACAAGTCAGGGCCCAAGAAATTATCTTCTGACAAGCTCACTTGGTTATTCTCATGCTTTATAAAATATGAATGAAATATTGTCACAAAACACCTGTTGCTCCTCAATTGTTATTTGAGTTACACAATATTAACAAATTGACATTGATTTAGGGATTCTCAATATAAGCTGTATGTATATTAATATCAATGGAGGGGCTTTAAAAAATACATGTGTCTGCATTTTCACCTACAGTGCACAAGGATTCCCCTTTCTCCACATCCTCACTAACACTTGTTATTGGCTGATTTATTAATGATAGCCATTCTGACTGGTGTGAGATGATATTTTGTTGTGGTTTTAATGTGCATTTCTCTAATGATTAATGAAGTTGAACATCTTTTCATATGTCTATTGGCCACCTATATATCCTCTATGGAGGCGTGCCTGTTCAGGTCTTTTGCACATTTTTTAAATCGGATTGGTTGATTTTTTTTGGTGTTGAGTTTTATAAGTTCTTTACAAATTTTGCATAATAACTCTTTATCAGTTATATCAGCAAATATGTTCTTCCACTCAGTAGATTGCCTTTTTATTTTGTATATGGTTTCTTTTGCTGTGCAAAAAGTTTTAGTTTTATGTACCCCATTTGATTTTTTCTTTAGTTTCCCTTGCCCGAGGAGATAGATAAAAAAAAAAAAAAAACAATGTAGCTAGGAGAAATGTCCAAGATTTTACTGCCTATGTTTTCTTCTAGGATTTTTACGGTTTCAAATTTAACATTTAAGTCTTTAATCCATTTTCAGTTTATTCTTGTGTGTGATGTAAGAAGGTGGTCTGGTTTCATTTTTTTTTTGCATGTATCTGTCCAATTTTTCCAAAACCATTTAATGAATAAACTATCTTTAGCTCATTGTACTTTTTTGCCTCTTTTGTCAAATAGTAATTGACAATAAATGTGTGCACTTATTTCTGGGCTCTCTATTCTGTTCTATTGTATAAAATAATATAGAGTTACTGGAAAAACTTAAAAATAGAACTGCCTGATAATCCAGTGATTCCACTTTAGGGAATTTACCCAAAGAAACATGAAATACTAATGCAAAAGAATATATGTACTCCTATGTTCATCGCAGTGTTATTTAGAATATCCAAGATTAGGAAGCAGCCCAAGTGTCTATCAGTAAATGAGTGGATAAAACAGCTATGGTTCATTTACATAATGGAATACTAGTCAGCTATAAAAAGAAGGAAGTTTTACCTTTTGCAACAGCATGGATAGACCTGGAGAATATTATGATAAGTGAAATAAGCCAGTCAGAGAAAGACAAATACCATATGATTTCACTCATATTTTGAAACTAATGAACAAGTTGAACTGATAAGCAAAATAGGGATAGGCTCAGATAGAGAGCAGGATTATATCTAACGGGGGGTGTTGGGAGTAGTGGAGGTATTGAGCAAAAAATAAAACAAAAAGAGAAAAAACTCATGGACATGGATGACAGTATGGCTATTGCATGGATGTGGGTGGAGGTAGAAGAGGGTAAAAGGGAGATAAGTGGTAATGGAAAATATACAATAAAAAATAATAATAATTTAAAAATACCTGCATCTGGGCCAAAATTATCAGATAACTGATGACAGAATTATGGGTAAAGCATCTTGCTGGAGTCACTGGTCATCCAAAGTAGATGTAAGACTCAAAGTGTGATAAAAGTACCTGTCTGAGTTAGCTTATAGGGTTTTTGTATGAGGCAACACATATGAAAGGCTTTTGTAAATTGTTGTTTTGTCTTCTGAATGTATTTGTATTCTCAAATTTATCCAAAAGCTACTTCCTAAGATGGCGGCATAGGTGAATGCACTGTACCGCCTCGCACAACCAAACAAGGAAAAAAATCAGAAATCTATACATCCAAACACAGCCAGATCTGACAGAAAATCATATTGAGAGGAAGTCCGACAACCAAGGAATTAAAGAAGATACATTCATCTAGTTTGGTGAGCCAGAAGGTGCAGAGCAAAGGGAGAGCGCTCAGCGACCCCGCAGCGAGCAGGTGAGCAGAGGGCAGGTCCGCGATTGGAGGGGCGGTCCCCGCGGGGCTGCAGCACACCCAGACGGGGACCCGACTGAAGCGCGGTCTGAACCCGGCTCATCCGGACCCAGCAGGGCCGAGAGACCGGTGGACTCGGCAGGTCTGCATTCGTGTGCAGAGAAACCGGGAAAGAAAGCAGGGCGCAACCCATCGGTGCAGATTGGGAGCGCTTATGGGGGTGGAGTCCGCAGCCGGAGGAACTTCCGGCCTCACAGGAAAGTTCGCTGGGGAGACCCGCGGGGGATTCGAGTGGTGCAGCCCGTCCAGCAACCCAGGAGCAACCCCCGGAGCCAGCGCATAGGGGCCTGAAGTGCTTGCAGGAGGCGGTGTGGGTGCAGAGAGCGGAGAAGGCGCCATTGTGTGCTCAGGCCCCACCCCCAGAGGCTACGTCCCAGCACAACTACCGGGAACTTCCCTGCACAGGGGATCCCCGAGACTCCGCCCCCCTTACAGTAACAGGATCACCAAGGGAAAAAAAATGGCCCAAAGAAAGGGACAAATCAAAACCCCAGAGCTAACCGATCAAGAGATAGCCAACCTATCAGATGCACAGTTCAAATCCCTTGTAATAAGGATGCTTTCAGAATTCGACGAAAAATTAATGAACTTGCTTGAACAAATGAGGAGAGATC
>PVJI01022702.1:0-24775 GCA_004026765.1 Micronycteris hirsuta
TGCTGCCACTAAGAAGCTGTTACAAGGAAGTTGTGGCATTAAACAACCAGCTATGTTTCAGAAGCACCCCTATCTGTGCCCCACTGGGGGACTGTGCCTCCTCCAAGCCCTACCTGCAGGCCTCAAGCTGCCAGGGACCTCCTGCTGTCCTCAGCACTGCTGAAGGTCCTGTGTTCAGAGATCAGTCTCTACTACTTAGACAGAAAATGATTTTGCAGAATTTCCAGAGGAAAAAAAATTCCCATTCCCAAATAATTCCTTCCTTGTGGAGACATTGATTTGCACTAATAAATGTTTCTCTATTAATAGTGATGTTTTCTCTGTGTATTGTATTGGTGGAATGGCTTTTGAGTATTTTAGGGTTTGTGCTTAGAGAAAGGAGGCAGTTTAGCTCTCATTATTGCTTTTTTGGGATTTTAACAGTGACGAGTTTCCCTTGAACAATTTTTGATAGATATCATCCCACTCTCCAAAAAGGCTATTTCTTCACTCACAAAGTTTGAGGACATGGGCTCTGTCTTCTACCTCATAATTTAGCATTAATGATCATGTATAACAGTCCATACTTTCTCCCTAAATAATCCTTAATATCCTTTATGAAAGCAGGGAAGACAGGCCTTCTATATCTGAGTAAGATTAAGGACAGGCACTCTTTCCAGAAAATATTAGTGAAGAAGAGACAGTGGATTAATTATCATTTAGAAGTTAGAAATCAGAGGATCCCATAGGTTTAAACCCTGAATGAGAGTGTTTGGGTGGATATTGCTGTAGGAGATCCTGGGCTGGTTCAAGAAGGATCAAGGAACAGCATAGATATACTTACAGATCTGTGTCATGGGTCATGTCAGTGTGTTAGGGAAGCATACTTTAACCTTGACAGTGAAGTACCCCTATTGGAAAGTGTTGTTGGGGAAGTGGTTCCTGTCTCTGGGTATTTCTTCAGGCTAGGAGATTCATAAATTTGTTGTTGTTGTTGTTGTTGAGCAAAAGCATCTCTCAGCTTTCAGTGGGACAAGTATTGACCAGGCAACCACCTACCTCCCAGAATAAAATAGTTGAAATAAGAGAAGTTGCCTTGAAGTAAGTGAGAAACCAAGAACAATTTGAAGAGGGAAAGAGTAACCTTGCTGGTGGAACAAAGGCTTATGTCTCATCATCCCCACACTGTGACCCTGTTTTGCTCCAAGCCTCCTCAATCTGATCTAAGCCCCACCTGCCATGGCTGACCAGAGCACTGCACAGCATACCGATGCCTAACACCAAAAAGGCAGGGGGCTGTTTTTGAGTGCTAAAACAATATTTTCCGAGATGTCATCAGGCATGGCACCCCTTTCTTGGAGTTGGAAATATGCAAGATCTTGTCCTTAGAGTGTACATTTCATTTATCAGGCTGGAGGTGCCACCTTTGATATTTATGGCCTTGGTGGAGCTATAGTAAATCTCCCCCAGAACACCTGCAGCTCATGAACCAAGGTGAGTTCTTGACTATGCACCAGGGTTACAGATGTCCGCAGGCTCACCATGAACCTCCATGGAATGCTTTTTTTGGCCAAACCTGCACACATACCCACACTCACTACATAGGTCTCCAGGGAAGTCAACTTCACTAGTACAGACTGAAACAAAAATAGAATGAGTGTTTTAGAGAGCACTTGAGGTAGTTTTTATAGTAAGACTTGTGAGTCCTGGGTGTAAATGAACAAAACAGTTTGAGGTGCTAGGACATGTTCCCCATTCCTTGCCATACTCTAATGTAAATGTGTAGCAGTTTGCCATTTCTGCTTTTTCTACACTCATTGGAGCAGGAGGAAAGATAGAACTTGCAGTTCTGAAAAGAACCAGGGATATTAATAGTTCCCTGAAAACAGTGACTTACTTTCATTTGGAAAAAGTTGCTATTTCCGAATATCCCATAGGTGGGCAGTCACAGACTGGGGTGTGCATGGATGGGTTGTGAAATTGTGGTCACTGGGTTGGCCAAGGCAGGGCATAGGATATGAGTCGGTCAGCTGATGAATGTGTTATGAGTGGAATGTGAATCTGTCTGGAAGACACACTTTGAGCTGAATGACGAGGTCTTCGTGCTTGTGAGAGCAACTTAAGGAAGAAGACAAGCTCTTCCAGCTTCTCACAGGATCTCTAAAGGATGCCTAGCTTGATAGCATTATTGTAAGAACGAAAGATCACCTAGCCATCACTTGCAGGAGTGGTTACAACACAGCCACACAGAATTTTGGAGAAAAAGAGAGAGAAGTTAAGGAAACATCCATGACAGATGCAGGGGGAAGGAAGAAAAAAATATGACAAGAAGAATGATCTCATAATTATACCTTGTGATCTGATCCTGGCCATCATTTTCACCCAACACTATCTCACCTCGACCTTACCTCCTAGAAACGAGTCAGGGCTTGGTAGAGGTCAATAATACAATTTCAACAGAAGAGTATGTGGGGTAATTATTGAGCATGAAGACAGTATCTACAGGGATGTTGTCAGGGAGGCTGTCCTCTATGTGCTGCATGCCTTCCCAGCCACACTGCATCACACACCAAGGAGAGTAGATTAGGAATATTTTAGTGATCTCTTATTGTATAATTGGCACCCCAACACTGAGTGTCTTAACAAATACATACTTTGTGTAAACCTGCACATATACCCACACATATCTCACAGGTTTTGTGAGTCAGGAATCCAGGTGAAGCCGACCTGAGTTCTCTGTTTCAATTTTGGTGTCAACTGGCCCTATCTGCAGTTTTCTTCTGAAGGCTCCACTGGGGAAGAAGCCAGTTGTGTTCTTATATTTGTTGTCAGGATTTAGATCCATAGGCCTATTAGACTAAGGTCCTCAATCCTTGCTGGTTTTTGGCTGGAGGCCATCTTCAGTTTCTTGTCGTCTAGCCCTCCAGATACAGCAGTTTGCTTCATCAAAGTCAGGAGAGAGTCTGCTAAGAAGACAGAAGTCACAGTCTTTGTAAACTAATAATGGAAATGGCATGCTCTCACCTTTCCCTTATATTATGATTCATAGGCACATCACTAAGTCCAATCTGCACTCGAGGGATAGATTAATTACACATAGGTGTAAATATCAAAAGGTGTGGGAATCACTGCAACTTTCTTAGAAGTTTTCCTAACATAAGGTGTCTTCTTAGAAATCCAACTCAGTTCACTAAGGCAAAAGTGACCAAAGGTACCAAATAAATGCTTGCCCTCATCCATACCCATGTTGTGAAGGTGAAACCTATTTAGCATCTAAGTGGAATGCAGGCTTGCAGAAAAACATCAAAGAGATTGGAGCATCCAAAGAAAAAGGGAAAGGTGGCATGAAAGTGTAGGTGGTGTGAGGTTCTTTCCACAAAGGGCAATATAGGGACTATTTCCAAAAGGTGAGTAAAAGCTGGTTGCCAAAACAAAACCAAAAACAAAACAGGTGTCTACAATAGCCCTGTCTCTCACTGCCTCATTACTTCCTTCTTGTGAGAGTCATTTCACTTCCTCAGACTTGGAGTTTCAGGAAATGATGACTGTGGAGACTTGGGATAGAAAAGAGGTGGAATGGGGCCCAGGACAGAAACTGGAAGTGGGAGGATCCGTCAGAGGCCCTAACACCCATGTGGATAGAGCATCCAATAACCTGGCCTCTCATTGCGACCCCTTCTTATCTTAGAGCCCTTTACCCCTGTTACAGTTTAGTTATGGCCATTTCCTAGAACTCACCACCAGGAGCACTTCTGCCTTCTGAAAATATAGCCTGACATTCTACCCATTCTACTTTATTCTTTCACCTAATACCCTCACTATGCCAAATCCCTCAACCTATTCAGGAACTACAAGCCTCTTCACACTTTCTCCCTGTCCATATGACACCCTTTTGTCTTCATTTCCTTTCCAAGGAAAACTTCATGGTCCATCACCTAACCCCTAACCTAAATAGCTCTAGTCTAAACAGCCTCCCTCATACTCCTTTCATATGTCTTACCTGAAAAATTTCAACTCTGCCTTTTTTAGACCTGTCTTCTAATTATGGAATGATTCCTCTTGCATGAAATCACACAATCAAGTATGTTTGTGCCACCATAAATTTATGTTCTATAACTAATTGTCAGTCCCAGCAATGCATGAACAGAACCCATTCATTCCTTCAGTGCTTAATATGTACTAGGCACTGTTGAAGCACTAGGAGCACACCATTGAAGGAAACAAAGCCCCCTGTCTTGGTGGAGATTTTATGATTGTTTTCATAGCCAATTCTTTTGTCTAAGTATTCAAAACTATTTCACCTTCCTATAACTTCTCCATACTCCTCATGCATTGAGCATACATGCTAGACCACCACAGATGAAAGGGAAGTCAGCAGATCAGAACTTTTCATCACAGACTCTTCAAACCAACAACAAAACCAAAACCAAGACATAAACCTCCATCCTCTCTTACCTCTTTTCCTCCACTTATATTGAAAGATTTCCCTTGAATACTTTCCTTGATCTTCCAAGCTAGAAAATAGCCTTACTTTCCAATTGAAAACACTTTTCATACAGTGTGAAATATCTGGTTTAATGATCTACCTTCTCAGAGGACCAAGATTATGTTTACCTCATCAAAGCTGATGCACTTAGCAGAGCTCAGAAACCTCTGGAGGGATGTGCAAGCAATGAGAGGGATTTCTGTGGCGAGGCTCCACCCAATGTCCTCCACCCAATGTGAGCAAAGAGCCCCGTGATGCTGAGGGGCGGGACCATATCCAGGGATGGAGCTTGAGAGGTTTAAGGTTTTTGGCTTCTTACAAACTGGACCAAAAGGCCAGATGTCTAATCTCAGGCTTCTGGGTCTACTTCCATTGTTTATGGAAGTTAAGAGTTGACATTTAATTCAAAGACAGGACCTGTGAACGTTTCTGGACTCCGAAGTAACCTTCCCCTGCCCCTACCGGAAGGATCCTTTTCTCCAACTGTCATTTCCATCCCCAACTGCCTGGTCTCGTGCTTTCTCAGGCTCTCAACCTCGGTGGCATTCCCTGCTGCCTCAGAGGTTGCCCCAGAGGCCTGGGGGGCGGGGCTGCGCCTATAAGCCACACCCCTTTTGTAGGGGGCACGTAAAGGAACTCCAAGGAAGAGGTCATAGTAATAAATACAGTACCGATATTGATGACTGTGAAGACTTTACCTTTCACTGGCTGCCCGGTCTTGCACAAGTAACCTATGTCTCAAATCTCATCTATTTTGTTGTTTTCAGGGAAGCCAACAGGGCTCTAATTTCTCTGAAACCCATCAGTGAATCTAGCAGGATTGGTTCCTGGGAACCCCAGGAAAATGCCCATCAGAGCATTTGTGTCACTGGACAAAGAGGTAGATGAAAATCGGTTTGCCAAGCCCTGCAAGATCCCAGGCAGTAAGACATGAGCCTCTCCAGCTGACAAGACTGCAGGCATTTTACAGTGCAGAAAATCGCAGGCAGCTGCCTACATTGCCGGTAGTGATACATTCATGCATTTACTGTCTACTATGTGTCCACGTTTTCTAAATTAAACATAATTGTATGTTTATCTTAGGAAGAGGTAAAAGATGTACCATTTTTATGGCATTCTTCCCATCTGAAATCGAAAAGTATGTAAAATTGGAAGGAAGAACTTTATAGATTCTCACCTTCAAAACAAATACTGTTAACTTTCTGATGCATTTCTATGCAGATCCCTGTATTTCTACTTTTACATTGTTTAAATAAAATGTACAAAAACCCACAAGATACTACCATAAGCTGGTATTTGACAAACTGCTACATGTTTCCCTTGCTACACAACTGCCCAAGAAAGGTAATCTAAAAGTATATTCTAAAATGAATTTTTAATAACAAACTTAGTTTAGATTCCTGAAATTTGTCCTAAGTAATTTCTTTCTTAGACTTTTCATAGGGCTCTGCAGTTTCCACATCTCAATGCCAACGGCATGGGCAAGAATATCAGATCCGACCAGTAAGTACCTTGTGTTAGTCTAGCTCAAAGTTGCTTTTCTCTCATAGGCCTAGGGCTGTCATTCAAATGCTGTGATTGTAGTAATAAAAATTCCAATGGGGAGGGTAGACAAATTCCCATGTAATATTTACCTTATTAAAATGGCCATATACAAAGCTTAAACAAAATAAATTCTTACCAAGGACTCTATATAAGGACAGGTCAACATGGAAGAAAGCATGAGAAAATGGGAGAGTTAAAGTGGGTCTGGGAGTATACGTCCTCTCTCCAATTAGGATCCATGATTATAGTGGACATTTGTTAAAGCCCCCTCTAATGTAGACAGGGAAATGTCTCCTCAAAGTCTTGTTGTGTGCTTCCAGAATACTAATTCACTCCAGGCTTCCCAGCGGAGCATGTACATTAGAGCACAGTTTCTCAAACTTTCTGCGGTGCGGAATCAGTTTGCTTCTCTCCTATACCCTCATCTACCATGGACTGAAATTGTGTAAAATGCAGTAAAAAGGAGTCACTGGGAAATGGCACATGAAACAAAAACATACAAAATACAAGCCTCAATATTTTTTATTATTACTCTGCCAAATTGCAATAAGAGTTTCTAAATGGTCCCTATTTCTACACTTAGCTTATTGCTGATAATAACTAAAACGTGAGGACAGGCAGTGGTTCCCTGACCACACTTTGAGTAGCACTGACACGGACTTGGCTAAGAGTGTTCTCTGGTTCCCAGTGACTATTTCAGGAGTGTTCTTGTGACTGAGCTGGTCCCATTCAGTGGAATACTGGGATTCTAGTTGAGAACACTGGGGCAACAGTTCTGTTTTTCTGCCAGGATGCCATCTGCAAGAGATTCGTCCTATGTGACACAGTGATTAATCTGCACATCTCTCCAGGAGCTTGCAACCATCTTCTTTTGCCAGTCATCGTCCAAACCAGAGGCCTGGGTGTGCCTTTCTTCTGCTTATGAAAACCTAAGCTTCTACTGCCCTCAGTACAAAGTTCAAATTAAGCTTCTTAAACTGTCATTCAATGTCTCCCGCAATGGAGTCCCCTTCTCCTTTTTTAGCCTACATTTTTGCTAATCTCATCCTCAGACACTTACCTTTTGCTTTATTGTGACCAGACATGCCTTTTTACACATGTTATATAGGTTTGCTCATGTTCCTTCTGGCTGCACTGGATTTCCTCTACCCACACCCTTTTCAGACTTTCTAAGAATAAGACCTTGGGAACTTAATATATTCATTATTTTTAAATGTTAAGCACCATAATCACCATCATTGTGCTGATTCATGGAGTAATTTTAAGAGTACTGGGAAGAGGGCACATTGATGATCCTGATATTTAAAAACTGCATTTAGATCTCACTTCCTAGATCTCACTTCCTAGAGTGTCTTATGGTCATACTACTTATATTTCAAAAAACAGCAAGCTTTGACAAAGTACAACTTTTAGTGCAAAAAAAGAAGCAAGAAATAAAAATATACATCTATAACAAAACATGTACACAAATGTTAGTACTAGTTTTATTCATAGTAGGCAAAAAGTAGAAACACCCAAATGTTTAACTATTTAATCTTTAAACAAAATTGATATATCCATACAAATAAATATTTTTTTTAATCTTCATTCAAGGACATGTTTTGATTTCTTTTAGAGGGAAACATCAGTATGAAAGAGAAGCATCAGTTGGTTGGCTTCTATACATACCAGGACCAGGGACTATACACACAGGGATGCGGGATCCAACCCGCACCCTAAGTATGTGTCCTGCCTGGGAAGCAAGCCCACAACCTTTTGATTATAGGGTGATCTTGTGATCAACTGAGCCATACCAGCAAGGGCCAATGAAATATTTTCTATAAAAAGAAATGAAGCAATGATATATGCTATAATAGAAACAAGCCTTAAAAACATGATAAGTGAAAGAAGCCAGATAAAAAAATGACACACGTATGATTCCTTTCGTATGACATTTTTAGAATAGACACATCTACACAGAAAGTAGAAGAGTGGTAACCTAGGGCCGGGGACAATAAGAATATTGAAGGGTAAAGACTAAAAAGAATAGCTTCTTTATAGTGATGAAAATGTTCTAAAATAGATGGTGATGATTGCTTCACAAGTTTATGAATATACTAAAATCCATTGAATTATACACTTTTAATATGTGAATTATATGGTATGTGAATTGTGCCTCCACGAGGTAAACTTTAAAAGAGATAGTTTATAGAGTTTTATGCACAGTTGCCAAACTCACAATCAGCCAAGATGTCAAAGGTAAATGATAAATGGACTGTGGTATATCTAGACACTGGAATATTATTCAACATTAAAAAAGAACTATTACAAGGAAAACAAAGGAAAAAAATTGACAAGTTGGACTATATCTGACTAAAAAGCTTCTGCACAGCAAAAGAAACCATCAACAAAATGAAAATGGAACCCACTGTATGAGAGAGCATATTTGCCAATGATACATCTGGTAAAGGTTTAATTTTAAAATACATGAAAAATTTATACAGGTCAACATTAGGAATACAATTAAAAATGAACAAAGCACCTGAATAGACACTTCTCCGAAGAGGACATATAAATGGCCAACAGACATATGAAAAGATACTCAACATCACTAATCATCAGAGAAATGAAAATTAAACCCACAATGAGATATGACCTCACACCTGCCAGAATGTCTATCATCAATAAATCAACAAAAAAATGTTGGCAAAGATGTGGAGAAAAGGGTAAACTCATGCACTGTTGGTAGGAATGAAGATTGGTGCAGCCCCTGTGGAAAACAGTATGGAGTTACCTCGAAATATTAAAAATGGAATTGCCTTTTGAGCCAATGGTACCATTTGTGGGAATATATCATAAAAATCCCCAAACACCAATTTGAAAGAATATATTTACCCACATGTTCATAGCAACGTTATTTACAATAGCCAAGATCTAGAAACAGTCCAAATGTCCATCAGTAGATGAGTGGATGAAAAAAACTGTGGTACATTTACACAATGGAACACAATGCAGCTGTAAAAAGGAAGAAAAGAACTCTTACCTTTTGCGACAGCTTGGAGGGACCTGGAGATTATTGTGCTAAGTGAAATAAGTCAGTCAGTGAAAGACAAATAACATGTGATCTCACTTATATGTGGAATCTAATAAACAAAATAAACTGATGAACAAAATAGAAACAGAGGCATGGTACATGGAACAGACTGACAGCTGTCAGATGGGAAGGGGGAAGGAGGGTATAGATGAAAGAAGGTGAAGGGGTTTGGCAAAGAACATACATGCAGAGCCCATAGGCATAGACAACAGTGTGGTGACATCCAGAGGGAAAGGGGAGTGAGGGCAGGGTGGTGGAGAGCAATGGGCAGAGTGTGGGGGGAATGGAGACATGTGTAATAGTATAAACAATAAAGTTAAAAGATAAATTTTAAAAAATAATTTAAAAAATGAGCTATGAAGCCATGAAAAGACATAGAGGAATCTTTTCTTAAATATCTCAGATACGTATTTTTTAAATTTAATCTTCATTGTATTTTTTTCCATTAACATTTAGTCCCCTTATCCCCTCCTCCCTCCCACAATCACCATGCTATTGTCCATGTCCATGAGCCCTTCTTCTTTTTTGCTCAATCCCTCCACCCCCTAACCTTACCCCCCACCACTTGTCATCTGCTCTCCATCTATGAGTCTCTCTGTTTTGCTAGTTACCTGTTTGTTCATTAGACTCTACATACGAGTGAAATCATATGGTATTTATCTTTCTCTGACTGGCTTATTTCACTTAACATAATGTTCTCCAGGTCTACCCATGGTGTTGCAAAGCGTAAAATGTATTTCTTTTTTATGCCCAAGTAGAATTCCACTGTGTAAATGTCCCATAGGTGTTTTATCCACTAATCTACTGATGGACACTTGGGCTGTTTCCATATCTTGGTGATTGGAAATAATGCTGCAATGAACATAGGGGTGCTTATGTTCTTTCAAATTAGTGTTTTGGGTTTCTTTGGATATAATCCCAGAAGTGGTATTTCTGGGTCAAAAGGCAGATTCCTTTTAATTTTTTGAGATATCTCCATATTGCTTTCCACAGTGGCTATACCAGTCTACATTCCCACCAGCAGTGCACAAGAGATTATTTTTCTCCACATCCTCACCAACACATGTTGTTTGTTGATTTATTGATGATAATCTTTCTGACAGATATGAGATGGTGTCTCATTGTAGTTTTAATTTGCATTTCTTTGATGATTAGTGATAGTGAACATCTTTTCATATGTCTACTGGCTGTCTGTATGTCCTCTTTGGATAAGTGTCTATTCATGTCCTTTGTCCATTTTTAATTGGATTGTTTGTTTGTTTGTTTGCTTTTTGGTGTTGAGTTGTACAAGTTCTTTATAAATTTTGGATACTAACCCCTTATAAGATGTATCAGTAAATATGTTCTGCCCTTCAGTGGGTTGCCTTTTCATTTTGTTGTTGGTTATATTGCTGTGCAAAAACTTTTTAGTTTGATATAGTCCCATTTGTTTACTCTTTTGTTTCCCTTACCCAAGGAAACATATCAGAAAAAAATATTGCTATGAGAAATATTTGAGATTTTACTGCCTATGTTTTCTTCTAAAATTCTTATGATTTCAAGTCTAACATGTGAGTCTTTAATTCGTTTTGAGTTTATTCTTGCATATGGTGTAAGAAGGTGGTCTAGTTGAATCTATAGATTGCGTTGGGAAATACGGACATTTTAGTGATGTTAATTCTTTCTATCCACGAACCTGATACATGCTTCTACTTATTTGTATCTTCAATTTCTTTCCTCAGTAAGTTATAATTTTCAAGGTCTTTTACATCCTTGGTTAAATTTATTCCTAGGTATTTTTATTTATTTGTGAGAAGGGGGGGTAGAGAGAGAGTGAGAGAGAAAGAGATCAACTTGTGGTTCTATTTATTTATGCATTCATTTGTTGTTTTTTGTATGTGCTCTTACTGAGGTCAAGCTCACAACTTTGGTGTCATCAGAATGATGCTCTAACCAACTGAGCTTCCTGGCTGGGGCAGTATTTTTTCTTTTAGAAGCAGTTGTGAATATGATTATTTTCTTAGTTTCTCTTTCTGATACCTCATTGTTGGTGTATAAAAATGCAACTGATTTCTAGAAAGTTATTTTGTATTCTACTTTACTGAATTTATTCATCATTTTCAGTAGTTTTTTGGTAGAATCTTCAGGGTTTTCTCTATCCAGTATCACGTCACCTGCAAAAATTACAGTTTTACTTCTTTCTTTCCAATTTGGGTACCTCTGATTTTTTCTTCTTGTCTGATTGCTGAGGTTAGGATTTCTAGTAGTATGTTGAATAACAATAGAGAAGGTGGACATCCCTGTCTTGTTTGCAATCTTAAGGGAAATGCTTGCAGTTTTTGCCCATTGAGTTATGATGTGGACTGGGATTTCTCATATATGGCCTTTATTATGTTGAGGAATTCTCAATAGTCTCTCTTTGCTAGGAGTTTTCATCATAAATGGGTAGTGGATTTCTAAAATGCTTTTTCTGCATCTATTGATATGATCACATGGTTTTTATCCTTGATTTTGTTGATGTAGTGTATCATATTTATGATTTACTTGTATTGGACCAACCTTGCATCCTCAGAATAAATTCCACTTGATCATGGTATAAGGTCTCTTTAATGTATTAGTGGATCAAGTTTGCTAATATTATTATTTTGTTGAGAATGTTAGCATGTATATTTATCAAGGATACTGGCCTATAATTTTCTTTCTTTGTAGTGCCTTTATCTGTTTTTGGAATTAGTAAAATGCTGGCATCAAAAACCAAGTTTTTGAGTCCTTCTTCCTCTTGAATTTTTTGGAATAGTTTCAGAAAAATAGGTGTTCTTTGTTTGGTAAAATTCACGTGTGACATCATCTAGTTTAGGACTTTGGTTTGGGGGGGATTATTTTTGATAATTGTTTCAATTTTACTAGTTGTAATTCATCTATTTAGATGCTCTTATTCTTCCTGATTCAGTTTTGGAAGATAGTATGCTTCTAGGAATTTGTTGGCATATGATTGTTCATAATATTTTTTACAGTCCTCTGTATTTCTGTGTGGTATCAATTATAACTTTTTCTCTTTCATTTCTGGTTTTATTTATTTGGGTCCTCTCTCTTTTTTCTTGATGAGTCTGGCTAAATATTTTTCAATCTCATTTATCTTTCAAAGAGTCAACTCTTGGTTTCATTGATCTTTTGTACTATTTATTTTAGATTCTAACTTTTGTTTATTTCTGCTCTGATACTTATTTTATTTTTTCTAGTCATTTTGGGCTTTTTTTGTTGTTGTTCTTTTTCAAGTTCCTTTATGTGGAAAGTTAGATCGTTTATTTGAGATTCTTCTTATTTCTTGAAATAGGCCTGTAATGCTATGAATTTTCCTCCCAGGACTGCTTTCACAATGTCCCATTGACTTTGGATTGTTGTATTCTCATTTTCATTTGTTTCAAGGTATCTTTGAGTTCTTCCTTGCTCTCATTGTTAACACATTCATTGTTTAGTAACATGTTATTTAGCCTCTATGTCTTTATGTATTTTTCATGGTTTTTTTCTTATGATTGATTTCTAGTTTCATACCATTATGGTCAGAAAGATATGGAGGAATCTTAAGTGCATATTACTAAGTGAAAGGAACCAATCGAGGCTACACACTGTATGAGTCCACCTAGATAAAATTCTAGAAATGGCAAAATCCATGAGATAGTAAAATGATTAGTGGGTGCTAGCATTAGGGGGGAGAATGGAATGAACAGGCAGAGCACAATGACACTACTCTGATACTTTTTAGTGGTATTATAAAGCTAATGACACTACTATGTATAATACTACAGTGGTGAATACGTGTCATTATACATTGATCCAAACCCAAAGAATGCATGACACATGACAACAAGAGTGAACCCTAATGTAAACTATGGACTTTAAGTGATAATGATGTGTCTATGCCAGTTCATTGTAACAAGTGTCTCACTCCAGGGATGGATGTTGATAGTGGGGAAGGAGGTGTGTGTGTGGTGGGGTGTCAGTGGGCATATGAGAACTTTGCACCTTCTGCCATATTTGCTATGAACCTGAAACTGTTCTAAATAATGAAGATTAATGAAGGAAGAAGAGGAGGAGACAATAATGAGGACACGGAGGAAGGAGAAAAAGACCTCACAGTGCCCTTCTCAGTTGGCAAAAACTCTGAGGATTTCCCTGACCCCTTTCTCCTCTTCCTCCTTGCACAACACTTAATTGCCTCTTTATCTGTGTTATATATTCTTATTTCTACTTCATTCATAGTTCTTATCACTTCTTCAGAGTTATTTGCAGGTTTCCCTTAGTGCATAAAACCTGCCTGAGTACAGAGGCAATGCCTTATTTTTGGTAGTATTTCCACTAAAAATACTACAAAGTAGAATTCAACAAAAGTTTGTTGTGTCAATGATGGACACTGTTTTAACTAAAGTTTTAAAGAATTTTGCCCTAGAATGTGTTTTTGAGCCTTTTTGGTTTCGTGAAAAGTGCTGCACTCATGTGGCTCACCCCAGGGACAGTGATCAGCTGGGAATGAGGAGGACTGGGAACTGTCCCTAGGGAACTGAGAACCTGTGAGAATCCTAAACTAATGACTGATCTCTAATGTGCCTCCTCAAACAGCAGCACATTATTCTAGCAGAGCTTTTGAAAAATATCCCTCCTTGGAAACGTTATAACCAGGTGCAGTCTGAAATCTGGGACCAGAATTCCATGTGGAGATGAACCTCAATTGGGAAGATATTGTGGCGTCGAGTGGGGATCTCACTCTAACAAATGGCATCTTCGGATGGCTGCCTGAAATGTTCTGGGGGGAGCTCTGTTACAAAACCCAGTCTTTAGATATACATAAATTATGTGAGATGTATTCCTGGAGAGACCACATTTTAAACTTTTATTATTCATTTATAACTTACTGAAACAATGAATATTTGATAGTCAACATTCACAAAAACTAAATAAACATACCTGTAAGTTCTATATCCAGGTTCATGTAAGGCAAAAACATTCTATAGAAAAGACAGATTTGAGGACATACACATTCCTGAGTGTGAATGTCTGGGCACAAGCAAATTTCAGGTAGTATTTCAGACTTTCAAGGTAGTGGACCTGGTGATCCAAGTCAAGGTTTAAAAAAATTAAGGGGGACCTGGGTAATATCTGAGTTACAGGGAGAACAAACACAACATTTCATTAAGGTAAATATATGCGATATAAGGGGGGTTAGAAAGTAACATGGCAGGGTAGAGCAGAGGAGTCTGGAAGCCCAAGATGGGTGGAGGGACCTTTTGGGCTGGAGGGTAGAGGAGGGGCCATAGACACACTCTCTTGAAGGTGTTCCCTCCCCCACCCTCAGAAACCCTTTGTGACTCCTTAGTGCTCTGTGATGCCAGGCCTGGCAATAAAGTCAGGAGTCTGCACTCTCAGAGCTCAGTTGCCTCAGGCAGCTTTGCCATTCAGAAAATGTCATTCAGCCAGTTTCTGAATAGCCTCTCAGAGCTTTATCTGAGCTTCTGCTCAGAATCTTTAGATTGTAAGGACATCCTGATTTACATCTCTGTGTTGTGGTTGCCCCTCCTCTTCTGTTTCCTGGTGAAAATATCAATCTTCCGGGAAAATGAGCCCACACAAAAGGTAAAGAACCCTGGGAGAGCCCCCAAAGTGATTCTTTATTATTGTTTCCATTTCTAGTCCCACATTTATACATGAGTTTGGTGGGGTCAGAGAGACCCCCTAATGGGCCATCTAATGAGAAGATAGTACATCACTTTTCTAGAAGAGATAAGTCAGGGCTAGGGATTCTGGGAGGACTCAGGTTACAATCTGAAGCTCACATACCACCTGGGAGTGGTGGAGGATTCCTTAAAAAGCCCCCAACTGATTTCCTGGCCCTGCGTTGGGTTACTTTGAGTTTGGGATCTTTGCAAGAGATCAGAGTTCCCTTGTACTTCATCATGAGTCATATTCCCATGTCAGGAATAATTGAATGAAGCTTTCCTTTGTACTGGGCTGATCAGGAGAGCAGTGCTGAGCTTCTGAGAGCCTCTGAGCAGAGGCTGGAGTCTGAGCTCTGTTCCGGGTCACAGGGTCCTATCTGAGGGAGCAGTGATGTGACTGTTGGCCTCAGATTCTAGGCCTTCCTTGAGCAGAGTACTTCTGTCTGAGAATACCAAGTATGAATCTCATAGACACAATCCTTCTTTCAGTTTTTCAAAGAAGAAAACACTTAAAACATGTTACATCTTGAAAAATTGATATAAAGAAGGAACACAAAGTTCCATTAATTAGTCACTTAATACTTAGATAATTAATGTCTGAGTTTCCTAGGGAGAGGAATCACAGAAATGAGTCCCAACCCCTCTTCTTTTGTTCTCAGTGTCAGAGCACAGCCAAGAGGAGAAGGAAAGGTGGGACTCGGAAAGGTAAGGTTCTGCCTATTCCACCTGAGCTCCCCAAGGGTGACCCTTTCTCTCCTTTCCATGAGGTACCAGGCCCATGATCTGTGTCAGTTACTGGACACAGTTCCTCTCAGGAAACAGAGCCCTCAGAGGACAGGCTCATTCATGGGAAGACAGTCAGAACCTGAGACCCTTCTCACATTCCGTGCTCTGCTGTCCCTGGGTATGAAGCAGTGATGGACCTGGGCAATGGGTGTTGCCCAATAGATGTCCACAGCCAGAACTTGTGTCTCCTGACTTTGTGACAGTACTTTAACTTCAAGATAATAAGATTCCTCTTTGGTGTAACTACTGACCTCTCTGCTTCACAGAGTGGTTTTCAGCATCAAATGAGATAATGTTAGTGAAAATAGTTTATTAATGAAGCAACACACACAAGGGAACCATTTTAACATTATTATTGACCATTTGACTTCATCTACTGACTCATGGGGCTTTTAGAGTCTAATATGCCAATGGTCTCCCATAAAGGGACTGCTCTGTAATGCCTACACTTCTACCTTCATCCCATATAACCTACTGTCCTGGTTTCCCAGGCCGGAGATACTACCACAGGGAAGAAGAGGAGAAAAAGGTGCTAATTTCTGTGTTTAAAAGGTGACTTGTCTTCCTCCCTTTTTTCTGATACTCTTTGGCATGTTCTATGCAATTCTAGGGATTCCGTGCAGCCTTCCATAGCCATGGGAGTGGGTTGCCATAGGAATGGGGATGTGAATGAAGGCCTTGGGGTGAGTGGTATTGAGTGCATTGTGAAGTCATGGATGTGTGGTAATGTGAAGGGGCGGCAGGCTTCAGGTGGCCCCACCCCATAGGCCAGTAGATCCTCCTTTCCTTGTTCTGGTCTTGGCTGCA
Organism: Micronycteris hirsuta; assembly: GCA_004026765.1. NCBI lineage: Eukaryota > Metazoa > Chordata > Mammalia > Chiroptera > Phyllostomidae > Micronycteris > Micronycteris hirsuta. The sequence goes on from PVJI01022702.1 coordinate 16,367, forward strand.
GCTTTGTACCTCCTGTCTCCTGCAGCCCCCTTGGCCAGCATCATGATTCCACCTGCTTCCGTCAGCTGTTATGTCCAGACCACTCCTGTGAGGTGTGTAATAATGCAACTGCTGAGATGGATCAGCTGCTGTTCTCATTGGCCCTGGAAGATGCTGCTCTCTCTGTTCCCCCTCTGGCTTCCATAGCTACTGTGACTGAGCCATCATTCACTGAGTCCCCTGCCTTCCCAGCAGTCTCTCCAGGATACCTCATACCACTTCCTCTGCCTGAGCCTTTCCCACCATGCCCCTCCATTCTCTCCCCTTACCCAATGACTCCATTAGGTGACTTTCCATTACCATCACCACAGATTCACTCTCTGCCACCAGCGTCTTTTCCTTCCTTGAAGTCTGAAATCCCAGTGAACCATTCCACATCTCAAACCCTTGACTTTCCCTCTCTCCCACCACATGACAGTCAGAATGTGGAAACCTCGCTGACCCTGAATACCATTTTTCTTGACTCTTCCATTACCCAACACATCAACCCCATACCGGATTTGACCCAGAAAGTGAATCCTACTGAATCAGTTACTTGTCATCGCCTACCACCAACCTTGTCTGTTTTACTACCACCAGACTGCACTATAACTATGACTCAACCTAAATCAATTTCTATCTCATTGAAGCCTGTTCTGGAGAACTCATCTCAAGATAGTGCTCATGTATTGTCCACTCATGTCCCAGAAGGCTCTGACCATCCAAGTCTGTCTTCAGACTTTTCCTGTCAGAAATCTCGTGCAAAAGACTCATTGCCTTCCACCTTGGCACAATGTGATTTCCATCAAGAGCTTTCAGGAAAGAATGTAGGGTATGACTCCGAGAAAGATCTATACAATCACATGATGAGTCTTTCAGGGCAGAGTGTAAGTCAACAACACCTAGAAAATGCCCTGAAAGTACATTTGAACAAGAAGTTTGAGGAAATCAGTGAGAATAGACTTCCTGGGATTGTGCGTCGTTCGTGGTATGGTATCAAGCAGACAGTTTCTATGAAATCCCAAACCAAAATAAAGCAGAGATGTTTGCCACCATCAATGGATGGGAACAACCACCCTAATACTTCCCAGGAGCTTCCCTTCTTTGAGTCCAGTGCACAGCAGATGCTGGAAGCCCATGTTACCAAGTTTCATGTGAGGAATCGTGTGGCCTTCCTGCCAGGGTCCTTGAATCCATAGAGATCTTTAAATTGAAAGATTCTTCCTCCCATTCTATATTTAGTTCCAACTCTTCTTCCTTAAACCACCTGTTTTCTGAGGTGGACTCCAAAACTGGGGGCTTCATGCCCCTCTAAAATTCTTCAAAAAGACAATGTGGAAACAGCAACTTCACCAGCCAACCTGAAACATCCTTTCCCTGCCACCTCACTTGTGGACAAGGAAGGACAAGGGACTCTGAGACAGTCACCCTCTGATATTCACCAGGGGCTTACAGAGGAGGCTCAGAGAATTGGGGATGCCAGGCAGACTCTCCTGCCTGTCACAAACAGCATCAATAACAGTGCAAGCCAGAGGCATTCTCCAGTAGCCAACATTCATCTCCCAAGTTGCCCCAAGGCAAGCCAAAGCCAGACAAAAGCCAAAGGATAAGAGCATGCATACCATTGACAAAGCAGGAATGCAACAGGGAAGAGGGCTGGAGAAGTCAGAACCTGCTTCCATGGCACATGTGTCCAGGGTTGAGGAGCTGGAAGCTCTTCAATCCAAAAATAGTGATGTTTTGACAACCATGACCACTAAAAGACCCTGGCAAATATATCAGGCATCCAAGACCCAACATCATCAGACCTTAAGAAGCAACTCATTACGAAGTTAAAGTCTAGATTGGAGAAGAGGAATCATAGCCAGGCCCAAGTCGAACTTACTGACATGTCTCATGACTCAGACAGCCTGACTTCCAAAGCCTCTGTGACTCATGCTTAGGGTGTCTCCAGTGCGGACACGGGAGCTTCCCAGGTGCAGCATGTCCATCTGAAGGACAGAGGAGTCAGTATAGAGCAGCAGCAGGAGCCTTGGGTCCCTATGCATATCTTAAGGTTGCTCCAGGGTAACAGCTTCCCACCAGATGCCAAGGGAGTCAGCCCCACAGGCTGAAAATCATAACTTGGTGGAGGGGATGCAGGTTTGGGAACATTCCAACCTAGAAGGAAGAGATTTCCTACTTGGGACAAGTCTCCCCAGACTCTATCACAGAAGGGACAGTCTCCTGAAAGTAATAAAATTCAGCATTTTTTCCAATGGCTTCATCCTGGGATGAAATGCAAAAAAGCAAGAACTCTCAGGAAAAGGGCTGCTTTATATCATCTGTACACAGCAGAGGCCCACTTAAAAGTAAAGCTACCTTTACTGGGATGATGGCAGCTCAGGAAGTCATGACAAAGATTAGGAAGTTTCTAGAGGAGGAACTGGGGCATCGGCAGGCAATAGACACCACCTGCCCTCAAGAGCACTTCCCTCTGCAGTGAAGTTTGGGAAAGGTCAGCAGAAGGCAGCAGTGCGGGCCTGGGTGGAGTCTGTCCAGGGGCATCCTTTCAACTCCAGGGCTCCCTCCCGTAAAGGGACAAATACTAAGGGCTTTTGCAAAGAAGTTGTCTTCAGAGACAAGGACAGACACCCCCAGAAAGCTGTGGCATTAAAGAATCAGCCCCATCCGTAGGCCTCAAGCTGTCCAGGGGCCTCCTGCCACTGTCAGCACTGCTGAAGGTCCTGTGTTCAGACATCCATGTCTTCCATTTAGACAGAAAATGATTCTGCAGAATTTCCAGGGGAGAACATTTCCCAAACCAAAATAGTTCTTTCCTTGTGGGGAATATTAATTTGCCTTAATAAATGTTTCCTTAATAATAGTGATGTCTTTTCTGTGTCCTGTGTTGGGGGCATGGGACTTGGGTTTCTCAGGGTTTGTATTTAGGGAAAGGAGGGAAATGAGCACTAATGTTCAGCTCTTACTGACTGCTTCCTTTGGCTTTCAAAGTGACCAGTCTCCCTGGAGCTCTTGTTTGAAAAATAGATATCATGTGCCCCCTGCAAAAGCTCATTTCTTCCCTGATGAAGTTTGAGAAGATGAGCTCTGTCACCTCCCTCTTCGCTTAGCATTAATAAACCTGTATAGCAGCTCACAACTTCCCCCTGAGGAAATGCTTAATATCCTTTTGAACAGTACAGAAAGCAGGTCTTCTATCGTGGAATAAGATCAAGGACAGGTATATTTTTCAGAAAATATCAGTGAAGAAGAGAGAGTGGCTTAATCATTATTTAGGAGAGAGTGATCAGAGGATCCCAGAGGTGAGTGAACCCCGACAGGGAGTGTTTGGGCGGATATTGCCGCAGTGGATCCTGGGCTGGTTCAAGAATGGTCTAGGAACAGCATAGATCTGGTTAAAGATCTGTCCCATGGGTCCTGAGCATATGTTGGGGGAGCATACTCTAACCTTGACACTGAAATATCCTTACTGGAAAGTGTTCACGGGGAAGTCGCTCCCATCTCCGATTATTTCTTCAGGTTGCATGTTTCATGGCATATTTTTTTCTGAGCAAAACCTTCTTCCATCACCTATCGGTGAAATATTAACCAAGTAGCCACCTACCTCCCACAGTAAAGTAAAGGTGAAATAAGGAAAAAATGCCTTCGACTACGTGAGAAGGTAAGAACAAATTAAGAGCGGAAAGAGGAACCTTGCTGGTGGAACAAAGGCTTGTCTCATCATCCCCACACTGTGACCCTATTTTGCTCCAAGCTTCCTCAATCTGATCTAAGCCCCACCTGCCATAGCTGACCAGAGCACTGCACAGCATACCGATGCCTAACACCAAAAAGGCAGGGGGCTGTTTTTGAGTGCTGAAACAATATTTTCCAAGATGTCATCAGGCACGGCACCCCTGTTGTGGAGTTGGAAATAACAAGGTCTTGCCCTTAGCATGTACATCTCACTTATCAGGATGGAGATGTCACTTTTGATACTCATGGCCTTGGTGGAGCTATAGTAAATCTCCCCTAGAACACCTGCAGCTCATGAATCAGAGTTGAGTTCTTGACTCTGCACCAGGATTACAGATGTTTGGGGCTCCTCATGAACCTCCATGAAATGCTTTTTTGGGGCCAAACCTGCACATATACCCACCCTTACTACAGAGGTCTGCAGGGAAGTCAAATTCACTAGCACAGACTGAAACACAAAAATAGAATGAGTGTTTTAGAGAACACTTGAGGTAGTTCATTCCAGTAAGCCTTTTAAATCCTGATTTTCAAGGAAAACCAAGAGCAACAAAAAAATAACAATCACCACAGCCTCCCCCCCTCACTACCACACTTATATCTTGTCCAGAGTTATTCCATTGACCCTACCATGTCTGAAGCTTCAGGTAACAAAAAAATATATGCAGATTTTGTTAAAGTCCTGGGATAGACAAAAAGGTGAAATGGAGCCCAATGCAGGGAACTCGAGGATGTGAGCAGGCAGTGGAGGGCTGTAACATCGATGTGGATCAAGCGGCCAATAACCCGGCCCCCATTCCCACATCATCTCATCCTAGGTCCTTTGTGTCCACTCCAGTGCAGTTACCAGTGTAGTTACTGGCCTGCTGTAGAGGTTTTTAACAGGAACATTTCTGCTATCTGGAGTAATACAGTCTGACCTTCCACCATTTGAGCTCATCCCTTATCTTTCCAACACATATCTTCTTGTCGATTTTTCAACTCCAGGTCATTAATTTTTCCCACTTCCTGTCAATCCACAAAGCTCTTCTTGTTTCCCCCGCTTACCAAGGCAGATTTGGTGGCCCATCAGGTACCCACCTTTTCAAAAGCTCCACTACAAATGGTCCCCTTCCAGTCCTCTGTAATCCTTCCTGTCTGGAAATGTTTCTTTCCACTCTGTGTTTTTCCAGAAAAGTCATCCTATAAGTAATTGATCATTATTTTATTAAATGGTACAATTGATTCTACTGGTGCCCTAGAACTACCTGAAAATCATTCATTTACCCCACAAACAATTCTCCCATGCTTACTAATATGTGGACAAAACAAATGGAGCTTAAGTCCCTGTTTCCTCAGTCTGTTCTCTCTCCAAAGCTACTCAGCTCTATTTTAATCTCACTTTCCTCAAACGGCCCATCTTCACTTACTCAAATGATGTGCTGGACCACTGTTCTCAGAGGAGCTAGAAGCCATGAGACGGGAACTTTTCAACAAAACTCTTTTTAAAAAACCACTTTCACATCTTCCTCTCCATTTTCTATATTGCTACATGGAAAGAGGTTTCCTTCCCAACCTCAAAGAAATGACACTTCCTGAAATCACCTTATTGAAGGATAGCTAAATCCTAGTCTTAATGGACTGATGCACTCTTGCCAGGTTATCCGTTTGCCCCCTCCCTCTGTTTATGAGACATCTAACATCTTTTATTGTTTTAAAGTCTCTTAACAACAAAAAAAAGTTTAAATATGCACAAGAGCAGATAGAACAATATATGTTCCCATATATTGGGAACCCTTACCCAAGTTTCTCAGTTGTCATTTGGCATGTGTAAGACATCCCATTTTTACAATATAGTAAAGTGAAAAAGCCCATTGAAACGTCTTGCCATCCATCTCTCAGACTTATGCTCTGTGCCCAGGTCAAAGCTCTCACATTTCTTCGATATTTATCACGTGTGGAACACACTTATGCACCACAGATGTAAACAGCTTTGGTGATGAATACGCATTGAGCTTTAAAGGCTTTGGCATCCAGTTCTGCTCTGCCTTTTAGTCAGCCCTGAGGAGTCTGTTGAGTGAATTCTTCTCAAAACTCCATGAAAGAAGGAATTTTACAGACTAAATCCAGTGTAAGTATTTTAGGTCATGAGATGTATTTTTGGAATTAATTTTTAGTTGTGTAAACTAATTTATGTTCAGATTACCTGAGTCCAAACTAAAACATTCCCATTAAGGTTAATATCCCAGACACAGAGATGGCTAACAGACATATGAGGATGCTCAAAATCACTAATTAGGGAAAGGTAAATCAAAACTACCATGTGATATCACCTCACAACTGTTAAAATGGCTATTGTCAAAAAGTCAACAAATAACAAGTGAATATGTGGAAAAAGAATCCTCACACACTGTTGGTGGCAATGCAAATTGGTGAAGCCACTATGGAAAACACGATGGAGATGCCTCAACAAGTTAAAAATAGAACTACCATTTAACCTAGAAATATATATACATATATATACACACATACACACATATATATGTATATATATCTACACACACACACACAATGAAATATTACTAAGATATAAAAAAGAATGAAACCTTGCCTTTTGTGAGAACATCGATGAACCTACAGGGTACTATACTAAGTGAAATAATCTGGACAGAGAAAAACAAATACCATATGAAATCACTTATACATGAAATCTAAAACATGAAAGAGAAACACAGTCATAGAGAAAGAGAACAAATTGATACTTGCCGGATTAGAATGGGTTTAGAGGATGGGTGAAATAGGTGAAAGGGATTAAGAAGTATAGCCCAGTGAATACAGTCAATAATGTTGTAATAACTATGATTGGTGTCACATGGGTGCTAGACTTATTAAGATGATAAGTTTGTAAAGTATATAAATGTCTAACCACTATTTTGTAAACCTGAAACTAATATACTGTATGTCAACTGTAATTGAAAAACTAAGATAATTAAAATATATATAAAAATAAAGACCCCCACTGATCATCCCTGTCGAGGAGGCACACACTATGCCATCACTAAGATCCGTCTGACGTGCGTTCCGTGCGGTGCATTGACCTAGAATATGTACAGTTTATGGATGTGACATAAAATGGTGTCACATTGTGCGTGTTGTTTGCAGCACAGTTCTTTTAGTCCACAGACATCGCTCCACCTATAATAGTGCAGATAAGTGCACTTCATTTGTTTTAGCTGCCGTGTAGTATTTCCTTAAATGGGTAGTCAGCACTATTTTTTTGATAGTTACACATTTGTTTCCCATATTTCATTATTATAAATAATGCTGCCCAGAACATCTACCTATGTGTCTCACTGCACATATTTTCAAGAGCTTCTCTAGAGTATATACCTAGAAATGGAATTTCTGGGTCAGACTGTTCACATTTTTAAAAATAAGTATGTATTTATTTAAAACATTTAATGAATAAACTTTGTGAATATGAAGTAAATGCATATGGAATGAAACATCATGAAAATTTGTGTAACAAAAGGTAGTCCCTTTTGGTCTGAAACAGCTCCTCAGTTGATGCTTGATTTCCATGAGAGCTAAATATCATAAGCCAGCTATTTTGTCGCACAGTATGTCTTTAAACTTGGACGTCTTTCGTGTTTCCTCACAGTTAGTTTCAGATTATGATTTTGGTAGGAATAGCACACAGGGGGGGCTGACGTTTTATTTTATCCTATCAGTTCATGTATGACTTTCCTTAACCCCATTACTAACAATGCTTGGTGGGATCGCTTGATTAAGGTGTTGTCTGCCAGACTTTTATACTGTGAAGTCTTCTCTTTTCTGTATTAGTGCTATTTTGTGTAGTGATACTTTGAGACCATATATATATATATATATAATGTGTCAAACTCTTTATTCATTCATTTAGGATGGGTTCTTGGTTTTCTATTTTATTTTATTACAGTTTATGTTAATATTTATTTTTATTTCTTTTTTAACATTTTTTATCATTATTTATTTTAATGTTCACATTGTCATGGGTTAGACAGCGGGAGCCACTTAAAACTGGCTGCTGGGTCCTGGGGGCCAACCCCCACCGTTCTCTGAACTCTGCACTCTCGCACACAACGTTTCTCAGAACCGTCTTCTGTTTTCCCTGCACAAGTCTTAGAGTCGGTGCTTTTTAGGGGAACCGAAGCTTCTTTATCAAATGCCACTTTCTGGTAATGCATTTTAATGAGCCTTTTAAAAATTTGGACACCAATCTCCCGGCTAGAGTATCTGGAACCTATAATTTTAAAATGGTGTTTCTCCCAAGGCAGTTTTTTACCCATTAGTGGATAATAAAATAATTGTGGGGTTGTGACAAGCACTTAAAAAACAATGAAACAAAATGGAATAGATAGATAATATTAGAATGTATTATATGTAACAAGGATCAGTAAAATTTTATAAAACTTTTGTATTAGTTTTGTTCATGTTTGTTTATACTAATCTATGATAAAAATTATTTTATATATTTTTGGTGAGTTGCTGTCAAAAGAATTTGAAAGCCACTGCCTTGGGTTTAAAGCTATTTGAAGCAATATTGTTATATAGCAGTTTGAAATGAAGCCCTGATTACAGTTCAAAATATAAAAGTGTAGAAATATATATATACACACATATATAAAATATGTAACT
>PVJI01022703.1:0-24837 GCA_004026765.1 Micronycteris hirsuta
CCATCTCCCACCCTGGAACCTGCCCACTTTGTCTTTGTCCATGTGGCCTTCATATATGTTCCTTGATATTTAGCCAAATAGAACTGCAGATTTCTGTCTTCTTCTAAAAAATTAAAGATATTTTTATAGTCAGGGTTGTATTTCCTCCTAGAACAATTGGTTGAAGCTGAATAGTGGCTGGCAGCCTTCCATGGCATTCCCTTTGGTCCATTTTAGTCCTCTTCACATGCTACTTTCTTTCTGAAACAACAACCATTTATTTCTTAATGATTACTGCATGGTCTCTGTAGGCAAATGAGTCTGCTAAACGTATTTGGACTACATACACAAACCTCAGACAGCCATATTTGGATTTGGTAGGCTCAGAATCGTGGTCACAATCAACAATCCAGGCCAAGACTGTGCAAAACCAACAAGCAACTCACTTTGCCTAGCTCATTTCTGTCAATGTGTACTGCCATCTAGAAGTTACATGGGCACTGACATGTTGATGCTTTTTCTCGGGAAAACCCAATTACAAGAGTTATGCATTAAATTAAATTTAAAAAGTGGGTCTTTTACTTGACCCATGAGCTGTCAATACTTTGTGGTGTCATCTTCTGGTATTATTTCCCTGTATGTTCGTTTTATTGCTTGCACAGACTAGCGAAGTCATTTGAAGTTCTTCCCCTGTTATGCTCCTGGGGGAGGGGATTGACAGAAGAAAGCAGAGTTTGCAAAGTAAACTGAGGATTGCTGACCTACTTCCTTCATTAAGATAATATCCTGTCAGCCCTCTCTCTCTCGGCTGGTGCACATATGTTCATGGACACATATCTAATGTGTTTTGGTGCATTGATTTTCATGTTTTCTGATGTATTTTACGTATTTTTCCTTTAACATAATATAAAACTACAACTTGTTTAGACCTGAGTAACTTTAGAGATTAAGAAAGGAGATGCAATATAAATGTTGAAGTCTGTATTATACAAACATGCATGCTGTTTTTGGGAAAACAACTTGATGGGTCGCAAAAATGGCATGATGGTTCTTTTCTAAAAAGTATTACCTAAATTACTATTGATAATAACATGACAAGATAATTAACACCTGCACAGCATTTTTCATTTTGAGAATACTTTAGAAATATTAATTTATAACCTCTTCAACACTCCACTTTACAACTAGAAAAACCAAAGCAGAGGTTAAGTGATTTCTCAAAAGTAAAAAAAAAAACTACCCCATATAAAATTTATCATCATGCCTCTGATATCCATGTCTTAACCTTAGACCAAGAAGTGATCTTTCTTTTCCCTTCATATTTAGAATCAGGAAACGGTTCGTAGAATTAAGATAATACGCTGTTACAACCCATTATAGTAGTCAATAATCCACCTACTGATTTATATTCAGATTATTCCTGAAAAGGAAGAAAGCCTAATGAGAAATCAGCCAGCAAGATAATAGATTAAAAGTGGAGACTTCTCTCTTTTATCTCTAGTTTTTAAGTACAAAAGAAATTCAGAATATATTTGTTTGTAGCAGATGTTATAGTCTTCTCAACTCAGCCAGAAATCAAAGGAGAGCAATAGTTAGTCAGTAGTTAGTAGGGGGGGCGAGGATGTGGGTGAAACTGGCAGAGAGCAGAGCAAGCGGCACTGTTCCCTCTGGAACCCCTCCCCCACATACAGCATCACAGTGCAATGATGTGGGTTACCCTGCCCTGGCGAACACCTGAGGCTCTGCCTCTTAGTATGTAATAGGTGCCCTGAACAAAAAAAAAAAAAAAAAAAAAAAAAAAAAAAAAAAAAAAAAAAAAAAAAAAAAAAAAAAAAAAAAAAAAAAAAAAAAAAAAAAAAAAAAAAAAAAAAAAAAAACCGGCCCAAATGAAAGAACAGATCAAAGCTCCAGAAAAAATACAACTAAGCGATGAAGAGATAGGCAAACTATCAGATGCACAGTTCAAAACGCTGGTAATCAGGATACTCACAGAATTGGTTTAATATGTTCGCAAATTAGATGAAAAAATGAAGGCTATGCTAAGTGAAATAAAGGAAAATGCACAGGGAACCAACAGTGACAGGAAGAAACTGGGACTCAAATCAACGATGCGGACCAGAAGGAAGAAAGAAACATTCAACCAGAAAAGAATGAAGAAACAAGAATTCAAAAAAATGAGGGACAGCCCAGGTGTCCCTGAGGTGGCATAGGGCTTAATGCTGCCACTGATGAATGAGCCTTTGTTTCTATTTTGTGATGGCTTTTGCTCTTCCTTTGCCCTGTCTTGATTGTTAAAAAAGAACACTAATGGTTATTTCTATCAGTTGCTCATTGGGTGAACGTATTTCTAGAAGTACCTTACCCTTAATACACTTAGGATTGCTGTTTATGTACTTTGTAAAGCCCTAGTTAATCGTTCCCCGAAAGAGTAGAGTCTTATGCTTCCCCTGTTTGATGTTTGCTGTTGAGTGTGATGACTAGCTAATGTATTGGCATAAGTCCTAGTAGGTCCTCTTTGTATTGTTCTTTATCTATAGTGCAGTAGTAGGAGAGAACAATCTCTGAATGACTTTAAATTAGGTCATAAATCAGGGATTATAATTGATAAAGGATTTTGCTTTCTGTAACAACCACTTGAAATATAACACTAAAAATGGTAAGTGACAGTGTATCAGGCTGAGAAATCAATTTATTTGTCCCTAACTGTCCATTTTACCTAGGATTTCTATTGGAAATAATGATTGGCTTTGGAAAATTAAAGGGGTCTCTTGACTTTGTCATTAAAATTGTCTTTACCATTAATCTTTGTGACTTTTCTTTTCTTTCTGATTTCTAGTTTCCCTTGTTCCCATTTTCTTCTTGAGGTTCCTACTCTTAGGCCCTGCTTCCTATATCTCTTTCCTTTATTCTTTTTTTCAACCCCCCTCCTCAATTCCTTCTTTTTGCTCCTCTCCCTACACAATCCTTCTTCAATTTGCACAGACCACCTATGACTTATACAAACCCTCTGCGAGACGCTCAGACCCTCTGCAACACGAGCAATCCTTCTGCGACTTACATAGTCCTTTCTGCAAGACTCAACATTCTAAAATAACCTTTAGAATTATAAATGAAAGTGTATTAGAACTTAGTAGTCTCTTGGAGATTCTTGTATAATTTTCTTATTTGACAAAGCTTTCCATGTATTTTGAATATATTAAATAAACCTGATTAGTCTAATTTTTTTTCTTTTGTAAGAAAAAGAATACATCCTTGGGTTATTTCAGGGACCCTTTGAAATACCTTAAAGCCATAGGAAAAAACCTTTTAAAATGTAAACCCTGGAAAGCTTGCCAAACATACTTGAGCGATGGAGTATATTATGAAATCATATTTGACTATTTGTTTAAAATGACAATAAAAGGCATGAAACACCAGTGTAGGCTAACAAAACTTCAGTTCCTAGGATTGAGAGATACGAATTTTTTGAAAGTTAATTAAGTATGTGAGTAACACACCATGACACATAATTATTTTACTAAACAGAACCTTGGATTTTAGTCAGATATAGGAAAACTTCCAGCAAGGTTTTTATAAACCCTTTTTAATTTGTACAGTCTTTCTGCAATATACAGTCCCTCCTAGTTTGTTCCTTTTTAGTTCATTCAGAAGTAAAGCAGTTCATTTTTTTTTCATTGGCAGATGCATACACTGCTCAGAAGGGAGCTGTTTTGTTATTTGTAGCCTTGACAACTGCAAGGAGGCTGGAGAGGAAGGGTGCTGATGTCAGGCTTGGGTGACCTTCAGTCATTTCAGTTTTAAAAGTACCAGTTTTTTTTTTCTTTTGAACATTGAGGGAGGGGGAGTTATTGCCTCCGGGGACAGAGCAACAAAGGAAAGACAGGGTGGAGAAAGTAACAGGAGAGAACCTAGATGAGCTGCTTTGGTTTCTTAGAAAAATTATGGATAGGACAGGATTGAGCGAAGGCGGGGCTGCCTTCATTCACGTGGAAGTTCGGAAGAAGGTCCTGGAGACAGGATCCGGGGGTTAGTTCGGGTTGGGCTTCCACTGCCCATTGCTCCCCTGGCTGCAGGTCTCCTTGGACCCATGACATGCAGAGGAAACAAAAGGTTCATGCCCGAGGAGGGGCAGGGAAAAGTTTGTGAGACATTTACCTGGCAAATGCAACACTGCACCTCAGGGACGGGGTCGGGGGGTTGGGTTGGGATGCAGCAGGCTTACAACAGGTTAATGATTTAAACTTGGCCATGGTTTAAAGGCAGAAAAGACTAGGGGATTTTGAGTGGTGGGCCAAAGTGTGCTGTTTTGTGAGTGGGGCTTCCAAAGGCTGTTACACCTTTGGTCATCACCTACTCTCTTACATGTCATCTGAAACAGCCAGGGCGGGACTTGGAGTGCTGGGTGACCACCTCTTATTTTCCACATCCCCAGATAAGCCAAAGTTACGTTATAGTGATGAGAGTTCCCTATGAGACCCATGCATATCTTAGGGATTGACCCCAGATTCCTCCATGAGGCCCCCATTCACACAGTGACTCCCGAGAACTCAGCAGAGGGAGAATGTGCCTCTTCAGTCTTTGGAACCCAGGAGAACCTAGGCATCATCTCAGATCTTATTCTGTTTCTGCCTCCAGACATAGACCCAGCATATCTGAATACTGCTCCTCCACAGCACTGCTGGGCTGTCTTTAGCTCCAAAGGTGAAACAGGCAATAAAACATTACTGGTGAGACCGTTACTCACTGTGTTCCAGACAGCTAGAGACGAAGGGTGGGATCCGAGTCACCGTCTGAGTCACAGCACCAAAATATGTTATGGATGAGGAGAGAGAGAGATCTGAGTCAGGAGGCCTTTCTCCCCACCTCGCTCCTTCTCTAGCCCACAAGAGAACAATTCAAGTGAGAGACAAACACAAACACATACAGTGGAAATGAGACAGCTAGTTTATTTGTGAAATATGCACACGAGCATGGAGCTGCACGCAGGCACCCAGCAAGTCTACATGCCCCACATAGAGAGGAAAGAAAGTTGCTAGGATGTTTGTTAGGAAGTTAGTGAGTTTGTTCTATGCGCTTGAGCAGAGGGTGCAAGTGGGTACTTAGCTAATCTAAGTACACTGACTATTGGGGTTCAGGGGTTATATGCCTCAGTTGGCTTCTAGATCCCCCCTCCCCACGGGGAAAAATGTACACTACAAAGGTTTTCTTTCTCAGTTAGTAAAGGCTCTTTATCTTTGTGAAATTGCGACAGAGCCCCGCTTTCCCAGCATAGGCCCCTCTCTCTCTCCTGTGCAATCCCTGCTTGTGACGTTCAGGACGCCCAGCCACCTTAGTGAGATTGTTACAGAGACCCCTTTCTCAGCACAGTCTCAAGGACTCTCCCCTCCCCCTGTGTTATTTGCTTCTATTGCTCAGGACACCTGACAATTGTATCAAACCGAGCTCAGCACTGCTGAGTTAATTGGTGACACAGGTTTTCCTTTTGCTTCTAGCCTTCTTTTTGTTAGATTGTAATGGCCAGAGCCCTGCCTTTATTTCCCCTCCAGTCACTCATTCCTACCTGCTTCCTAACAGTATGAGATAAAACCTGCTTACAAATTCCAGTATGTCTGGATATGAGACACACACATACATACATACACGTACTTGCATATGTAATATATACAACCAAGATAGATGGATGGATAGATATAGTTTATATATATACACACATATGCATATATATAAAATATACATATCTTAGTAATTTTTTTTCTGGTTGGTTTCTAACATAGTACATTATTGAAAATGTTTATTTTTTTTTCCAGTGTGGAGGATGAATTCACTCTGATTCATCCTTAAATGTATCTCAGAATTATTTAATTTATTTTTTTATATGACTGGTGATGCTTGGAATTTATTCTTTACCCGTGAAAACTATTTCATGCTAAATTAGAATGACATGTTCATAAATTAACTAGAACAAAGTACATTATTCTCACAATTTGTGAAAAATCGCTTTTATTTACATGGTGATTATTCTGTGTTCCAGATTAAAAAGATAAAATTCAGTCCACATTAGTAAGAAACCATAGAGAAGATCCATGTGGAAACTCCGAGTAAAGACGTAGTTTGGGTGCGGTAGAATAAACACAGTTCTATCATCTTCATGATGAAGGGGCACTCGTGGATTTGGTTGAAGACTTAAATTATAAAAGGTTCACATTGTTAATCTGTTTGTAGCCCATAGGTGTTCAGTAATATCCTGGAACATCCCTTTTACACTGGCAAGTGCTGTTTGGGACATATTCAATAGTTGAACAGAGGCCACCAACATCTTCCTTTCTGGTGTGTGTCCCTTGTGCTCACCTTCAACCATTTTCCCTCAGTAGTACAAGGGATGGGAAGATGGAAGCTTTAGAAATCCAATCTGTCTTTCATCCAGAAGATCAGACCTTTGTCTCAAAGCTAACTTCCTCTTGTATGTTCACCACAAATGACACTTGGAAAATCTGGTGACATGGTATGGGTCCCATATGAGTTAAGAAATCAATTTTATTGCCATCACGTGGTATTTATTATGAACCCTGAGACATGCACAGAGTTGTAAAACTAATTTAATCCCACCTCTGCATATTTAAGACAAGGAAACTATGGCTTAAAGAGATTACTGTCAAACTTGCCAAAACCACGTTAAATATTTAGTGGCAAGTTCCTAAGGAAAACGCCCTTCTCCTACAAACAGGATATTCAATAAGTTTTGTCTTTGTCTTCTCCCCTAGAGGCATAGGCAATTCTGTGAGTTTTCAGATTTCTTAGAAGACTGTAATCAGCCAAGGAGACTCTGGGGCTATACATTTATTACCCTTTGGTAACATGGATCCTGAAATTTTCTAGCATTCCAACAGCATTCATGGTAGAAAGTAAAGGCCCAGAGTGTTGAAATAACCCCATTTTTGCTTACTTTAAAGTTCATACACTCCTGTTAGTGATATCTGCCATGTTTGTGGTGGTAAACCTATGAGAACTGGCAGGAAATCAATGTTACCTTTGTCTGCTCTTGGAGCTTCAGAAAACTTCTCTCTTGATGACTGAAGATTTAATAATCAATAAGTGCTTTTATTTTCTCTGAATATTCCACTGATATGTATAACTTTAGTCAAACTATGTTTGCTATTCAGGAATATTTCTCACTCTCTGCAGATTGCCAACTCAGTTGGGAAGGTGCTAATGAGGTCATGGATGTGTTATCCCATCTGGTCTGAGGCAGTTTTTCAAAGCCAAAGAATAAATTCCAAACATCACCAAGTCATGTTAAAATAATATTTCTGAAATACATTAAGGATGCATCAGAGTCAATCCATACTCGCTACTGGAAAAAAATAAGCAGCCTCCAATTTCATGCCTTGCCACAGTGCCCAAGTCCTCTGCTCCCCTCGCTGGCTGCATATGACTGACTCACAGCGGCTCACACACACTCATTTGTTATCTAACCCTGCTGTCAGGAGAAAAGAATTGAGTATGGTGCCAGAGAACGCTGGTAGTAATAAGAGCATGAACTTTGAAGCTGAACAGAATGGAGTTCAAGTCTTTGTTGATAATATGCAAGCTGCATGACCACAGGCCAGTCATTTAAGTATCAGTTCCTTTTTGTTTAGAATGGCAGTACTATTGATACATCATAGAGATGCAGTGCCAGTTAGATGAGCTAGTACATGCAATGCACAAGCATAATGCCTTACGCATTCTGGCTAATAAATATTTGTTTAATTATATAAACAAATGGAAAAATAAGTAATATCTAGCCCAAATTGCAAAACAACTATTTCCTTGGTGGCTCTTTTTGGATTATTTCTACTCTTTTTTTATAAATTGACACAGATTAATTTGCAAGTTTGTCTCAAAAGTAATTTTGACATTTTCAAACAATGGTTTAAAAATAAAAACCATCTTTGGCTACATGTTTTACCTATGCGATCTCTTTATGGAATGAAAGCACGAGAGTAAATTATCTCTAATTCCCCTAGTGGAGTGAAATTATCTTTTTCCATTATTTTATGACTATTTCCATATAACTGGTTCAGTCTCATTAACTCACCTTTCCCAGAAACTTGGCAAAGGGAAAGACACTCGAGGATAAAGGAGAGGTGAAAAGGTAGTGAAAGGTTATTGGTAGTGAAAAGGAAGACATTAAATACAGACCAGTACAGAGTAAAAATGCAGGCGGAACTATGGTCTAAGAGGCTGAACTTCAAATAGACCTAATCAGAGTGGCTGGCTTTTTGTAATGCAAGGCGTACAAGCCTACACAGAGACAGAAAAGCTTTTGGGGGTTTCAGAGTTGAGGATCTCTGTTGTGTGCCGAACAAAGAGTTAGTGTGGTAAGAGATTTGGTCAGCTCATCAGTCACATTTGCACAGAACACTAACCACCAGGTCTGGACTCAGGAGCACCATCACTTCCATAGAAAATTGTTATTTTTCAGGGATTTGTTTGGCTGGGACTCTAGCTGATTCTGTACATCATGACAACATGGCTGCTCAACTGGAGAAAGCTGTTGGAATCAGAAGCAGTTTTCAGCTCTGTTACATCAGCACACACTGCTGAGAACCCAAGTGAAATCACTGCCAATGAGCTGCCGTGCTGCTTTTTCCTCCTTATTTCATAGTGTAACAGGGTGCAGCCAAGAAGTGGGCCCTAATAGGGACTTGCAATGGGGTCCAGAACTCAAGGTGTCCAGGAAATATTAGAAAAATATGTATAGGATGCCCTAACCCCCACAAGTCTGAACTGGTGGGGGATGGGACTCCTGGAGCAGGGCCATGCAGAGCTGTTTTGTATGGCAGCAGCTTTGCACCTAACCTCTGGCATGGTCATTTAACATATCTGTAACCTTTAACTGGTTTCATAGATATGTTAAATAGCTGTGCTCACGCTTTGAGCCAGGGGGACGGAAGTGACTGCCACCCAAGATGTAACTGGGAGGCAACTCCACCTGGACACAGCGCCTGCGTGAGAACTTGGAGATGCTTGGCTCCATGCCATGGGGCCACACCTGCCCACAGTTACTATGGCAGCCCAGAAAAGCGGAAAGAATATGAAGTGCTGGCAGGTGTAGCTGACTGAAGGAGGCGTCGGAAATGGGGCTGCAGAGGAAGATTGGCATGGGGATTTAAACCCAGGCACAGCAGCCATAACTCTCTCTGGACCACAAGGCTTTGGAGGTGTGGGAACCCCTCAGCCTGAGAGACAGAGGCTCTGGACCACGAGGCTTTGGAGGAGTGGGGACCCCTCGGCCTGAGAGACAGAGAGAGGGCCGCGTGGCTTTGGGTGGCTCCCTTTGCCACACGGCCTAGGAAGCAGGAGAGACTTTGCCTGGAAGAAAAGGGGTGAAAGGACTCTTGCTGGTGGGCCATGAGAAGGTGCCACATGGTTTTGGATTAACTGGGATTTGGATTAACTGGAGATCGTGGTGGTGACACAGCAGATGGTGTTGGAACTGAGGGGCTGCCTGAATCATGGACTTCTACTTCTTTCCCTGAGATACAGTACCCTGGACTGGGCAGAGGGGAGAAGGAAGGACTGTGTGCATTTGTGGGTATTCTAGAAAATGGGTATTCCAAAGAACTCTAGTATCTTAAAGGAGACCTTAAGTCATTACTCCAAGCCTGTATAACTTGTAAATAAACAATTCCTTTCCTTTTCACCAGTCTCTGGCATTGAGAGACATCTTTCGATTGGCGGTGAGCATTATAACCTGGTGCAGGGTTGGGATATCGTTGGGTGTCCCCGGCCCTGCTCTGTAACAATAGTAATGGCATTTTACCATTGAGAGGGTGTATGTGGACCTATGCAGCTATTCTTTATAGTTTGCTTGGGCTGCTCTAACAAAGTACCACAGACTGGGTGTCTTAAACAGTAGAAATTATTGTGTCACAATTCTGGAGGCTAGACATCCTAGATTAAGGTGTTGGCAGGTTTGGTTCCTTTGGTTGACTGTAAGAGAGAATGTTTTCTGTGCTCTTCTCCTAGCTTTTAGTGGTTTTGCTGTTCTTTGGGAAAATATACATTGATTTTGATCTCTGCTTGTATGTTCTCATGATATTCTCCCTGTGTTCATTTCTGTATCCAAATTTATCCTTTTCATATCATACCAATCACGCTGGACTAGGGGCCCACCACATTCCTGTAATAACTTCATCAGATTGGACTAGGGGCCAGCATATTCCAGTATCACTTCATCTTACTCAATTATATCTGAAAGGACCTTATTTCTAAATACAGTCTCATTTTGAGAACTGAAGTTTAGGACTTCAACATATGAATTATGGGGAAACACAATTCAACTCATAACACTGAAGAGTCTAAAAGAAGGAATCCACATTTGAAGAAAGCTTGCTCTAGAATATAAATTTTTAAGTTCTTTTCCCAGGTAGTTAAAATAAAATGTTATGCAATTTCTCTCAAACTCACCTTTTAAAACTTATTTCACTATCCCTTTTCCATGTATATTACACTAAACAAGCAGAACCCCACATTATTGTATGTAAAAAACCATTTTGGCATGGACCACTTTGACCCTCAAACTTCTCCCTCTGTACACTCAGATTATTATTTTTAGAGGCCAAATCAAAGATCACCTCTTCCAGGCAGCCTTCCCTTACTACCCTGACCCAAACTGCAGTTGGCACCAACCACTTCCACCATCCATGACCCTGACTTAGTCTTCTTATTTAGTGCTCATGTTATTTAGGCAATGGATTTTTCTCTTATTTTAGACTGTTAGTTCCCTAAGGACAGGTTATATGTCTAGTTTATCTTTAATTTCCTGCAGTACTTGTCCTATTATTTATATATAAATATATGTAAATTTTATGCATATTATATATATATACACAGATGTATATATAATTGTTATTCACTAAATATTGAAGAAATTAGTTTTAAAAAACAAGTTGTTGTTTTTTTCTGATGTTCCTGCATAGTTTCTTTTTATTTCAATACCTTTCCCTGATCTCTGTGGCCCAGGCAGGGACTATCTGCACCAGATGATTTGGCCTATAAAGTGGTTGAGCAAAAACAACCCAAGCCTCTTTCTTTAGAAGTATGTTTAATGTTGTTACATGGGGAATGACAAGGTACCCTCAATGGGAGATCTGTTTTTAGTTGTCTCCAACAAGGAAGTGTTTCTTCCACCCTGGAGATCAACTCACTTCTTCCTTTCACCTTGGTGCGGGAGAAAGAACACAGACACAGAGCAGGCCGGAGGGAAGGAGTCGCAGGAACAGCTTAGAGACAAGAACTGGCTTCTCTTCTCCATTAACAAGCAAAGCAGGCAGCTGGCATTTTTCTGAGTACTTTGGAAAGGAGGAAGACTTCTTCACCAATTGAGTTTTAAATTCACTGTAAGCATTTGCATTGCAAAGACTAAGAACCCCCAACCAAATTGCATGTAGTTAACAAGGTCAGAAAAAGCAGAGAAAACAATTAGCTGAAAAACTCAAGAAAAGTCAGAGTAGAGGATTCAGCAGCGCTGATTAGCAGGCATCACTAGAAGCTCAGTGAGAAGAAAATCAGAGTGAACATCAGAACTTCACAGCATATAGTTCAAAATTATTACATATATTAATGTTTAAATAACACACATGTTAATATATATTATTTTCATTAAAAAACTTTTTTACAGGTTACAGTTGTCTTAAGTCCAGAGCTATATGATCCTGGGATATAAGAAAGGACAGGGAAGACATTCAAAAATTATCAAAATCAAGCTTTCAATTGCCCCTAAAGAGCAAACTAAGGGAGTAGCACCCTTAGAGAATGTGGTCTAAAGAGTGCTGAATGAAGCCTAGAATATTACACTTCCCCCTTGCTTAGCTGAATTTTTTACCATGGTGGATGTCCCTAATGAAAACTGAAAGTGCTAAAGGATAAAGAACTCTTGAACTTATGTCTTTTCCTTTTGGTTAAACTATCACTCAACTTTCTCTCTCTCTCTTAAGAAATTCTGATTTCTTTCTATTCCATAAAGCAAAATTAGCAGTGATCCTAGTAAAACAGAAACTTCAGGCCACACTCGATAGATATTTCAGTTGTTTTTAACTTCCCAGTGGAGAGACAACTTCTCTGAAAAAGCTGGTGGCAAGAACCGCACCAGAATGTTACTGGGGATCAGACCTTGGTTTAGTAACCTTGGTACTTGAGTTCTGGCTAAGAAAGAATTCAAAGCCAAAACTCAAATCCAAGCAAAAGTTTATTTAGAAAGTCACAGTGATAAGAGAAATGAGCCATGGAAGAAGTGAGCCAGCTGAGCTGCGTGGGCTCAGGAAACAAGTTACAGAGGCTAAAGAAGGGCCATTGGAGCTTAGGAGAAAGAGAGAGGCAAGCAAAAGTCACCTTGGGGAAGAGGGCGGGGAAAGGCAGGGCGTGCTCCATAGAGAGAGCCACATTGAGTCCTCCTCTTGAGGGCACTTACCTTGAGGTCTCAGGGGAAGTTCTCAGTAGAATATTCGTTAGCTTCCCAGGTGTGTGCTTTCAGGGTCATGGTCTCTACTAATTGGTCAGTGCTAGGGCAGGGGATCATTGTTCATTCCAGCTGGTTGTGATGTCAGCCATGGCATTGCTTCGCCTGGCTTTGCTGCCTTTCTGGGCCTGAAGCTAAAAGACAACTGAGAACTACATGTTATTTCTAATTTGACCAATACTATCTCTGTGGTCTGCAGACCCAAGACTTTGTTTTTAAGGTTACTGGGTGTGGGTCAGAACCTCATTGCGCTGAGGGCTTAATGCTTAAGGAAGTGGTTGTGCAAGGGCTTGTATGGGAGAGTTAAGAGGCTATGCTCTGGCCTCCCTGTTTCTCCTCTAAGGGGGTCTACCACATGACCAGCTACACACTCAGGGAGAAAAGGTCAGGGGAGGGTCTGGACCTCATGAGCAGGGGTATGAAAGGTCAGTGGGTCTAAACCACATGGCCAGAAATATGCTAGGGGAGGAAAATTTACACTAGGGGCAAGGTCTTTGTTTTCACAGTTTTGCCTGTTGCTAGGCACCCAGGACTTTCTGCCCTAGTGACCTTCTGTGCCTGGCCTATTGTCCTTGCTCTGCTCATGTCTGTCTTACTGCTTACCAATAAAACAACTTTCCAACTCTTCTTCTCATCTTTCCTATACTGCTTGTATTTGGGACCTATTATATCTGCAAGCATAACCTTTCACATATTAACATTAACCATGTATCATTTCTTTTTGCCAAATGCTAACTTCCTGACTCGAAAATGTAACGAAACACTCACCCTGACACTGCTACCTGTCTTTTTTCACTTTGAAAGTATAATGCAACATAAACTTATTTTGCCACCTCCGGATTCATGTGCTTTAGCAGCTACTGCTGGGAACTTACTGTGAGTGTAAGTAGTTTCCGGAGGCTCACAGCCTTGCTGTGAACTTTCAATAACTGGAACTGAGGCAAGAGCCTGGCATATTCCTCCAATGCAAATGCTAAGAAATTCCATTTATATTCCCACATTCAGAGTCTTGCTGATAAATAACACTAGGGCTCAAGCAAACCTTATCCAAAATAATCTATACTATGACAAAATGGAAGCTGCAGAGTCATTGAGATATTAAATATGAAAGACCTCCAGGATTTCCTTTCAGTATTCTGTAGAAGAGATTTATTAGCACATCCTATCTTTATGGTAAATGATGCATAAATAATGGTAAAGGTGTATAAGGAGAACATATGAAGACTTGCATATAGAGCATAAATTGGGTGAAAGCCAGCTTTTCTAAGGGTGAATGGTTTTGCTCACTTGTTTAGAGTCTGCCCTCCTGTGATGGAAGCAAAACCACGTTTTAGAATGCTATCTGTTTCAAGGAAAAGAGAGTGGCTTGTTCTCCAACACACAGAGTTTCTGATTTTTACATGAAGAGGGATATCCTTTTTCTATTTTAAGGGAAGGAGCACACTGTCAAAGCGCCTTCTGGAGTTCATGCTTGCCTATGAAAATTGAACTCATTCAAGTCCGAAGGGACTCCTCCTCTCCCCAGTTCCCAAGGCCTTTGTATTTTTATAATGAGGAATGGCAATTTCAAGTAATTACAGAAATAGTAATAAAAATAATAACATTGTTATCAAAACAAATATATCAACTAAACATCTACAGCCCTCCTACTTTTCCATACTATGCTTGTATGCAGTTTCCAATGGGCTCAAATAGGGTACTCAGGAAAAAACACTTCTTCAGAGGCAGAAAGGACCCTGCAGACCGTCTGCTCCCTGGAGGTGGTCTCCTCTGTAGCTGACAGGGAGCTGTGACTTCACAAAGCAGGGGGAGGAGTGCTTTAACCCACTGAACTGTGCAGAGTTGGCGCGTGCTAAACAGTCATTCTTGGGCTTGCCTTTTTTTCCCCATAGTATCTTTTTTCCTTTGTCTTCTCATTGCTTGTATAATATACAATTTTTTTTTCTGTTTGCAACTATCTGCTGCAGCGATTTCAAAGTTTCCGAGTAATCAGTTACTGCAAAGATGATTATATATATATATATATATATATATATACACACACACACACATACACATTATATATATATATATATATATTTGGGCTGGCTTATTAGAAACTTAAGATTCATTCCACATAATTTAACCTCACAAAAATCTCTCCCCTTACCAGTGAGGCAAGATGCTCTGGCCTTGGTCAACACAGATATTCTGGGCCACCTTATTGGTTTGATTCAGATCTAAGGCAATTTGCATTTTTTTAATCAATAATTGTTCTAAATTGCTTTCCATATGGTACAGTGCCAAGGAAAAATCAACAAGTGACTGCCTTCATGACATGAGAAAGAAAACTGTTGTGTTTTATTAAATGTAAGACAAAATCAAATGTAGTTTTTAATAATAACTCTCAAAGCTGGTATTAAGTACCTGAACAGATAAGACCATGATAAGGTCAAGAAAGAGGATATTTAAACATCTGTAGGCTTTTTTCTTGCTTCTTTTTTTTCTTTTTAAACTTAAGCTTTTAAATCTTGAAAGTTCATATCCAGTGCCTTGATCAGAGATGATAAATGAACTACTGAATTGGAAGAAGATGCTGCTATTATTTTAACCAGTAAACTAACTCAGGGTTAATCTGGGTGTTATTTAACCTATTGAAAGTGTTTTGAGTGAACATATGGTTTCTATTGTGAAATCAAGGCAGTTTTAACTATGAATATAGATAATTACCCTTTGGACTTTAAACATTTATACGTGTCACATTGTGTCAGAGCATTTTTCATGGTCAATAGGTTGAAAGGTTATAAAGTTAAAAATGAAAATCAGTACATTTCAGTAAAACTGTATAACCTGCACAAATAATGCAATTCACTACTGCTCTCTCTTGGAAAGAGCTGGTAATAACACTCAGGGAGCAATTACCACCCCAACAATAGCACAGACAGTACCTGCAAAACATGGTCTGAGTTAAAAGCCTGCTCTTTACATTTAGAAGTCAGCTTATCACTGTATTTTTATGAATGTCTCAGTGATTGTTTCATTAACTGAATTATAGATGATGGTTTTTTCTTAGTGTAACAGAAAGAACAGAACACTTAAAATTATTTCATAACTTCATATAAAATGCATCTACTGCAACTCTGATTTGAACATTTAATATAAATGTAATTTTTGAAGAGATATTGAACGCTTACAGCAGGACGCCAATTTTGTAAAAATTGCTCAGCACGATCGCGATATTTCAGACCTGAAAAACCGGCTCCTTGATGTAGACTCAGGCAAGATTGCAAAGACACGCAGGGCCTCTGTGTGAATGCGGGCCATGCAGTCTCAAAAACATTACCCACTTTGAAACGCAGTAACAGCAAATTACAAACTCACATGAGAGAAATTGAAAAAATATCAATTTTTAAATGAGTGCCACAAAAGTGACTAAATATTATATAATTTTTTAATCAATGCAATTTAATTGGCCAAATGTAGCTGTAAACATAAAACTTATTCTCAAAGTAGTATTTTCAAAGCAGTGTTACTGTGTGAGTTACCCACTCTCCTCTGGCTGGAGAAGATGGCCCTGTCTCACAGTGCATGCCTTACTACAAATAAGAAAAGGCTAAGGCAGTTACTCCTTCTTTCCTCTTACCTAGTAAATGACACGTTTCTTGGGACGGTGTCTTCAGTCACTTTGGTTTTATTGGGAAAGAAGGCACATTGTTTGCAACATGAGCTTGTTGCTCGGACTGTTTGGAACCACTGATACCAGACGTCTTTGTCCTTTTCAAAATCATGTAGCCAGGGGTCACACGATGTTGTTCCAGTGTAAGATGCTAAAAGAAAAATCTGAGTTGCGACAAAGAACTCTGAAAAATAAGAGCTTATGACAATATAGATATTTTTATCATGCTAGACTCAGAACCAATTCAGGGACAAGTGCGCAGTCTCTTTTGATAAACACGTGGGCTTTCGTTTTCTAATAATAAATACCATGTAAGCCTCTAAGTATTGATTTGTTTACAGCCACTTGTAAGTGTATTTTATTTCCATTTTTTAAATTAAATTTTAGGATTTCTGTGTTTGCTATTATGGTGTCAGTAACATCCCCCTGCCCCCTGCCGCTCAGGGTCTTCTTTCTCTAAGACCACCGTAGCTCTGCTCAGACTACGCCACAGCAGAAGGGAAATGCTACAAGTAAACTTGAAGAGACTATGATAGTTTTGAATAATTAATGCAATATTCTTTAAATCTACCCACAATGGCAAAAACATGTAAAAAATATACTTTGCCTGTAATTCAGGTCACCATTAAATTGTTCCTAAGAACTAGAAGTGACAGAGAGATAAGAATGGGGTCAGCAGATAAAGTCCAATTCTCAAGCAACGCTGTCCATAGTGGGTGAGTGGGTAAAACATCAGTTTATAAGAAACAAATAATTTTCAAAAGTATATTCACTATTCTCCCAGCCAAAACTGTTTTCTGTACTCACTTCCTCATGCACACACCCCCCACATACTTTTTAAATTGCCTATTTATTAGCCACCCAACAGTCAAACACAGACTGAGGAGATAACGTGTTTTGAGACACTGATTTTTAAAAAAGCTCTGTAATTAACTATTTGAAAACCACTAGATACACATTAAATATGTGTCAGACTGGTAACATGAGATCAAACTATTTTTTTCTATAATTTTTTTATGATTTTAAAAATAAAATATATTTAAATATAAAAAGAAAATATTTTGGATACTGTATAAATCATAACTATTCTACTCAATTATTTATATTATACATTCCTTAATATAATTTTAGAATTTGCATTTTTTATTATACATATAAATTTGAATTTTTCAACAATCTTATAATAACCCCACCTGCCCTAGAACTCAACATTTTACAAATGGAACTATATAATGAGTATATATCTAAAGTTTATATTGTGATTTACCAAATATGTAAAATAACAAATTATTTTACAGTTTTATCTTTAAATGTTTTATGTATTTATAGAAATAATGTTTATATTAAGTTCCCAAAGTGCCTATCTTTATTTTTTCTTGTATTTGTGGAGTATGTGAAGCATTTTTACTGTGATATTTCTCAAGTTCCACTGTGCAAAGAGCAAGATGATCAAAAAAATAGAAAGGGTTTACTTCAGGCAGAAGAAAACATTTGCTAACAAAAATATAAACTGTTTGAATTATTGTAAGAAAATTGATTTTTTGCACTTCCTCATCAATTTATTCTTATTAATAATTAATTAGGCCCTGAAAGTTAAATGATGAGCAGACATTTGGTCTTGTCCAAAACATCCATGGAGACACTTAGTCCATGACAAAATGTCCTTGATATTTTTGTCCTTGATTTTTGATTCTGTAGTAAAATGTCCAGGAGACATTTGGCCCACGTCAACCCACTACTTAACCTCGTGTGCCATTCCTGGCCAGGCTAGCAAGCCAAGAAGAGTTACTGTCAACAACACCGACACAAGAATTCTGAGTCAATAAAACAATGATGGTATTTTTAAGTATTCTTCTTGTAAACCAATATGTTATAGGCTATTTGAACCCAGAGATGTTGTCTAATTTCGAATGTTTTTGACAGGACCAAATATCAGTGACCTTTCAGCATGGACCAAATGTCTCAGTGGGCATTTTGGACAGAACCAAATGCACTGCAAGGAATTAAATAAATGTGTGTGCACAGTGTTCATACGATGGTGCTTGAAACACAGTGTAAGTGCTCAGTAGGTCTTAACTGCTATTATCCGTTCATTAATTCATGTAGTCAATAAAAATTAATAGAGTTCCTACTATGATTTTTAATGGTAAACTAGATCAACACTCTCTCCACTCTTGATTCCACAAGCTAGAATGTATTATAAATTTACCTTAACACATTTTGTTTTTAAGACAAGCTATTATATTTCTAGGATAGCTCAGGAATAGTGTTGCTAAGTAATGGAGGAATACATTTAATGGCTTCTCCAAAACCCTTACATTTGCAAGAGTCTTCATAAGTTCTAATGAACCACTTTGAAAAGTAAAGTCATTTACTTTGCATCACACCCAGGGTCTGACAGACACTCATCGCAAGCTGCAACTTGACAAGTGCTGTTTAAATAAGCCACGGCTGCACTCAGAGTTCAGACGGGAAACATCCCAGGAGTTAGTCTTGAGTAGTGGGTGAAATACTTTACCCTGTAACCTACTTCTGAGAGATGGTAAATTGGTTAATGAGGTCATTTTCATACATTTTATAAGCTTCTTGGAAATGCAGTGGTGGACAAATACCAGATATATGAGAAATATTCTAGTGCTTTAAGATCTTTTTATAAGTTTGACCCTGTTATCTGGGCTGAGAGACCCAGTTACCTGATATTCCCAGCGCTTGCTCACCTTGGGGAGAGAAGTGACAAAGCTAACTTTTAAAATAGTCCTTATTACTATTTTAATGAATATTGAAACATTTATTAAGAATTCATAAGAAAACATTAAATAGACGTAAGGAAATTCCCGAAAAAGACACACACCTGTGAAAACACATAAAGCACCCGTGACTGTGGTTCACACTCAGCATTTTCCTTTACCGCTTTTAATAACATTCGCTGCACTGTATTACATCATAATCTGCCTGTGGCTAGTTCCTTGAGCCACACGAATATAAAGAAATGGGACCATGTTAAGGGCATTACAAATATTATGGTTAGTACCGGTAAACTTCCGGAAAAAAAAACCCAACACATTTTCTAGATTTCTTCAGTGTTCTTGACATCATCACAGTATTGTCAGAGTAATTTCTGGAGAGAAAAAATGAACAATATTGGTGTTATTTTAGCACTAAGATATTATTGTTATTTCTTTTGAAATCAAATTAAGGTAAATGTAACTGCTATTTCAGAAGCCATGATTAATTTCAAAATTGGACTACCTGAGGTATCTTCCCAAAGGTATTGTGATTGTATTATGCCTATGAGAAAGTTTCCGTTTCTTCCGATTCATTTCTTCTTCTTCAAATGTATTAGAGATTGGTAAGTCACTCACATTAATAACTAAGACATAATTTAACCTATCACATCTCTAAAACTAATATTCAATTCCTCTATAACACATTTCTCCAATATCTTTAACAGCAGGTGGGTATGCTGCTGCTCTGAGGAAGCGCTGATGCCTGCCTAGAAGAGCCTCCTACTCATACCATTCACTAAGCACAGAAAGAAAGACCTAGAAATAATATGAGATCATCTCTTTTATCCAATCCCTGATTTTAATTCTCAAGGCAAAAATCTACAAACTGGGTTTAGAAAATGCTGGAACAATTCTAAAACAACAAATCATCTATAAAATGTTTGAAAGTCCTTTCACATTTTGGTGGATAAAAATTGGTAACATCAGCTAATTGCCTAGGTTTATATCCCAATGCAGAAACTTGCCAGTTGTATAGCCTTAGGCAAATGATTTCACCTATCCGATCTTCAATTTTCTCATTGGTAAAATGATGGTAACACAATCTTCCTCACTGGTGTGATGTGACATTTATTGCATGTAACCAACTCATCAAGTCTGGTCAAACTATTGCATTATGCCCATTTTGTAGAAACCAAGTGCATGGCACATTGTATCTAGTGCTCAAACAAATGCTAATATTTCCTTAGCCCTTACATTTAAAAGGGACTTGCACATATCATTTGTTTAAACTAGACACAATCTTCTATTCAAGATAGCCTAAAATTAGTTTACAGCATCAAACTCAAGCTCTAAGTTCTTTTTTAAGCTTATATTTTATTGATTATGCTAGTATAGTTGTCCCAATTTCCCCCCTCTGTCCCCTCCACCCAGCACCCCCTACTCCCTCAGGCCATCCCCAGCACTGTTCATGTCCATGGGTCAGGCATATGTTCTTTGGCTACTCCATTTCCTATACTGTACTTTACATCCCCATGCCTATTCTGTAACTACATATTTGTACTTCTTAGTCCCCTCACCTCTTCACCCATTCCCCCTAGCCCCCTCCCATCTGGCAACCAACAAAATGTTCTCTGTATCCAGGAATCTGTCTCTGTTCTTCTTGTTTGCTTAGTTTGTTTTTTTAGATTCAATTTTTGATGGATATGTACTTATTACCCTTTCATTGTTCATAGTTTTGCTCTTCTTTTTCTTAAATAAGTCCCTTTAACATTTCATATAATAATAGCTTTCCAGACAAGAAAAAAACTACAGGAGTTCATCATGAAGCTCTAAGTTCTATTTGAAATGTGTCAAAAGCCATCCTCTGCATCAATCACTATTTCTACTCATTTGAATGTCTTGTCCAGTTATCTTAGTTGGAACTGAAAAAGTAAGTGTTCCAAACATTACATCTTCTGTAGCTTCCTGGAGGGTAATCTGAAACTGGTCCCCAAAGAGGGAACAAGGAGAGACACTAGAAAAAGGCAGCCCTTTCTAGACTGGTAGGTGGCAGGTTTAGTACGCAAAGGAACTTCCTTATAAGGCTTGTCTTGGGCAACTGCAAGATGGGTGGTTTTCTGCACCTGTTGGACAGATGTAAAAAGTTATGTAGGGGCCTTAACATGGTCCGGTCAAGTACTAGTCCAGACCACATTTCTACCTCAAGGCCATGTCCTTGGAGCAGCGTAGAAGCATGGAAGGCAAACAGAAAGTATTTTCCCAGCAGAGGGCATGAGTGGAACCCTCCGGTCACTCTGGTCCCACTCACAGGTCAACCTGTGGTCATGTATCTAGATGACTTCCCCAACAATGTTAAATTAAAATCAGGAATGCATCCATGTAAACTGATATGCAAATTGTGTGAAACACATTATCATATTGATCTCAAAATGGTTTATTTAATAAAGAATAACTGTGTTTCTAATGTGAGTGGAAAGAACGGGTTTGACACTACATAGACATGCTAAATTATGCATGGAAAATATTTTTTGAAAGTATGAAAGAAGAGAGTATCTACAAAAAAATGTGTAGCTATTGCCTAAATGCCCAATTTGTTTTTATTATTACCAGAAATATGCATATAAACTAATTTTGCAGGTGGGCTTATTGCACCTGTTTTTCAAAAGGCAGTCTTTAATGAACTATCTTCCTCAGAAATACATGCAGTTGTAAATCTGTAGGCCTTATGTCAGTTTCAAGACAACCGGCCATGTCCCGCTCAAATATTATAGTACGAGATTCAGGCCTCCTTCATATGTCATTAGTCTAGGCAAGTAGTCTATCAGGAGTTAACTAGAGCAAGGAAATAGCCTATTTAAAAAATTACAAATTTATCTTTATTCCCCTTGCTCTCACTAATAATTCTACATGAAACAGATAAGTGGAATAAATTAATATCCACTGCAATTTCTACTCATCCGATACCTCGAATCCATGAGCCATAGAATTTATCTCTTTTAAATTCTGCTTTACTTGCTGTCCTACTGCTTTATTTTTTACAGTCAGACCTAGAGAATTGAGTAATTTTTCCTACATCCCAGAAATAACTAGTGGCTCAGGTACCCCAGGCTCTTTGGACATCCAGCTTAGTTTTTTTGTTTGTTTTGTTTCATTTTGTGTTCGAGTTACCACAGTAGATTCACCTGACAAAAAGTTTCACTATGAATTCCTTTTTCTTTAATAAGATAGGATTTCCTAATTGGTAATCAATTTTGTTATTTTTCCTCAGATTTAATTCTCAAGATGTGCTTCTGCTTGCTGTGAAGAAATGTATTTTTGGAAATGTATGCCACTTAATTCCTGTTAATTTTCTATAACAGATGGTATAGGTGTTTGATATCTGCACTCACCTTCATATGGCCTGTTATTAGCTTTCTTAAAAGAAACCTGAGGACACTTTTTTTGTTCATTACTGTAACCTTACCTACCTTTTCCACTACATGAAATATTATTTCTAGGGAGAAAAAAGGTAACAGAAATTTTCATGTTACTTAAATTGAGCACGATTTGGTGATTAATTGCATTGTTCTCATTATGTTCTCTGCCTGATGTTTAGGGCTCATTACTGCTGTGTGAATTCAGTGGAAAGAGATTCTTAACCAGGTGTGGGTTATTAAAGTGGCAGTGCCCAATTTGAAATTGTTAAAGGAGGTGTATCAAAGTTGATATGCTTAACTATGTAATTCTTCTAGAAAGAAAAGTAGCGCTTACTCAGGAAAATCACTCGCATCCATCATGTGACAAAGACTCAAAACCCTGCTTCCCGTGGGCTAAGGCGGAGGAAATCTTTGTGTCTTTACATAACATACTCCGGCAGCTTCAAAACTGACACAATAATATGGTCCATTAAAAAGCACACATTTAGGTACTTATAAAGTTATTTATTTCTCGCCTCTTACAAAAGGGATGTTTTCTTTCACTTAGAAGAAAATAAAAAGTACAGACTGAAAGAGCACACGCGGTATTTATTAGTCTCCAATTACAACATACTTAACCTCAGTTCTAAAAATATATATATTCATAAAGCTTTATTCAAGCTAACTAGACCTAGAAATGGGCTAATTTCTTCAGAAAGATTAATGCATGCTCAAAAGTCAATTGAAAGTGAGGTTTTATTAAATTCTTTAAATCTTTGTGTAGTTCCACTGTAACAACATCGCGGGGGGCTCACATGATAGACTTGGGGGCTATAGTGCTGTGAATCTGTGTCAACCAGTTTAGAGAGATGCTTATACCCACCTGTGGAAATATCTGGCACATAATGTTAGATCAACAATGAATTTGGCACAAGTCAGAAAACTAAAATAGATACTTTATTATATCGCATACAGTTTGACTGTTTATGAAGGAATTCATAATCCAATCCTACAAAATCTCTCTTTGAGCCAGGTACAGTGGCTCCCATTTTACTCATGAACTCAAGTTTAAGTAAAATGTTTTTCTTGCCCCCGAACTCACATTTAGTTAATTGTGGACTGAGGATCGGAACCTTGAACTCTGACTTTCTCCGTTACCTCTACATGAACTTCTCACGAGTGGTTAAAGCAAAAAAAAATATACGTATGTCAAACATTTAGCACCTTGCCTGGCAGAAATTAATGTCACAATGAATGCTGACAAATATTATGATAAGTCCATATATACTAACATTCTATAGACGAGTTGAGAGAGGAAAAAAATCTAGATTCAAGTTCTAAATAGAGAAATTATTATTACAAATACAGAAAAAGGATTTAGATACAATGCATTGGGTGGAAGAGGAGTTGGGATAAATCCAGGGAGCTCTTCCTGAAAGAGATGGCCCTAAGCCAAACTTGGGCATTTCAAGGTCTGCAGGATCTGATAGAGAACAGATCAGGGGTTGCCAGAGGCAGGGAGTGCAAGGTGGACGAATTTGGTTAAGGGAGTCAAAAAGTACAAGTTTCCCATTACAAAATAAATAATTCATGGGGATACAGTACACAGCAAAACTTTGTAGTTAGTAATACTGCATGGCATATTCGAAAGTGGCCATGGAAATAAATTTCAAGAGATCTCATCACAAGAAAAAAAAATCTGTAACTATGTTTGGTAAAGAATGGAAACTAGACTTATGATGATGATCATTTCACAATATATGCAAACAGAGTCATTATGTCGTATCCCTGAAATGGCGAATATAACGTTGCATGGCAATTATACATCAATTAAAAACATTACAAGCAAAAAAAAAAAAAAAAAGGATCTGGAGTCAGCCTGAATGGCTTGGGGTAGCGACAGAAAGGAGATCAATTACCTAAAATTCCAATTTTATCATATCAATCTTGTTCTGTTGAACAAAAATACATATAATTTGCTCAGTTATAACTGACCAAATCGTGAAAGAAAAAAATTGAAAAAGTCTATAAAAACCCCACCTACACTATCATGACATTATAAAAGTCTATGGATGGCAAATATTTATATTTTCTTCCTATAAAATTATAACTATTTTGAAAAGTGGGTGTTGGAATTTTGCTATGTCTGAAAGTGGATTTCGCATTGACACTAAGTCTATCCACTTCACCATTTGTACTTCATTCCAACGGGGAATAATTTCTAGTTCATTTATCTTTATATTGAAAACTTACACCAAAAAGATAGTTCACATATAAAGGGTGGTTAGAATATAGGAAGCCTACAAATTTCTATTGAGTTCTCAAATAACTCTTGATTTTCCAGATGCAATTTACTCAATCTACTCCCATTATCCTTGCCTTATCCCTCCAACAAGAGGTCTTTAGGCCATTTTATGGTCCCATGAATATTAGCACTTCTAACAGGGGCTGGATATAAAGTGAGAAGTGAAATTTAAACCAGCCCATTTCACTGCTACTTTATTAGTGTTAAACTGAATCCTTTGAATGGGGCAGAAAATTAGCAGCTCTAATGGAAGTCTGATGTATTTCTGATGTAAC
>PVJI01022704.1:0-24808 GCA_004026765.1 Micronycteris hirsuta
ACAAGGGTATTCAGGAACTGCTATAAAGGACACATGGTCAAAACCAAGGGGGAGGGGGGAAGCAAGGGAGGGAGGTGGGTTTGCCTGGGATGGGGTGGGGGGAGGGTAAATGCGGACAACTGTAATTGAACAACAATAAAATAATTTAAAAAAAAGATAGTAAGGCAAACTTCATTTAGGAAACTACTACAATGGGGTTTGTAATGGGAGAGAGGGATGGGGCTCAACTCAATACAACAAGGACAAGTGGGAATTTATAGTCAGGGAGCAGGGTCAGGGGCAGTGGGTAGAAAATTACTAAGAGGAAACATCAGGGGTAGAGAGATTTGGGTTAAACTGACTTGAGAGGATCCTTGCTAAAGGCCGACCAGGGTGGTAAGATATTAAGTGTGATCTGATGCCAAGAGTGGGTATTTTTGATAAAATGACTTAGCAGAATTCTTGCTGACATTGGACTAAGCAGGCCAAGTACAGAGTCCAAGGTGAGGGTCTCATCAAAAAGAGGACTCAGAGTTGCTTCGCTCAGGTTTAATCAGAGTCTTTCTCACCTTCTCCACGTGGCCTC
The DNA here is from genome assembly GCA_004026765.1 of Micronycteris hirsuta. Taxonomy (NCBI): domain Eukaryota; kingdom Metazoa; phylum Chordata; class Mammalia; order Chiroptera; family Phyllostomidae; genus Micronycteris; species Micronycteris hirsuta. The sequence goes on from PVJI01022704.1 coordinate 566, forward strand.
TCATCATTCCATAGTCTGGTTCAAGTTCCTTCACAGTATGGTGACTGGCTTCAATGGAGTAGGAGCAAAAGCGAGGCTGAGAACTGGAGGGACACCACTTGTGCTGCCTTTCTAATTGGCCAAAGTCACTGACCCAGGTCAGATTCAAGGGGAGGGAAAAACATACCACTTAAAGAGAGGAATAGCAAGTCTGTGGCCATCTTTAGTCCATGCAGTACCATATTCGCATGCAAGGACTCAGGATCAATTTTTCTGCAGAAGGAAAGAAAATCTTGAGACATAATTCTTCTCAATATCAATTAAAATTCACTCTAGAAACACACATAACAATTATTATTACTGGACTGCAGGTGAAACTGATTATTTATATGATGTAAATAAAAAAACCTGCATCATATTAAGAGGGTACAAGGCAATGTATTTCTATAGTATTTATTACATCAAAGGTTCTGAACAGGAGTTAGAAGTTGCTTCTGGTTATAATATTGGTAAAGATGTCTTTGCATTTTAAAAAATGTAGTCCTCACTAGGTTGTTGACACTAATTTTTATTCAACAGAACAATGATAGCATAATTGATGTTTCTGAAATTGGAAGCAGTGTTGTGAATGTTCAACTGTTTTACCATATTTAGAATTAATACTTAATGTACTTATATCATTATAACAGTTGCAGTATAGAGTTTTAAAGGCATTTCCCAAGGCATTTTCTGAAGAACTGGTTGTTTACAAGGGGGATCCGGTGTCTGCCTTTTCACTTGACTTTTCATCATGGCATCAACTCACTTGGATGTTGATGCTAGAATTAGGTTTTGTTTCTGGGTTTGTTTTTTTTGGCACTATTCCTATCCCCCCCCCCCAAAGTATTTAGCAAAACTCTAGTTTCACAGATGTTAATTGGTTTACATGTAAAGAGACTCACATGTTCTATAAACTTGGGAAATTCTAAGTTGAGAGTCACCAGGTTTCCTTACTGCTGGACTTCTCAGGATCTTTACTATACTAATGGACACTATGACTCATAAAAAATGCAGTGTTTTTTAGATTTGTCTAACCACAGAAATAGAGGCATGTCTTATATAACAAGGGTTCCTCAGGATACTCTTGGTAGAAAGTGTTCTAAGTGGAAATAAAGGAGGAGGAGGAATCTTGGGAGAGAGTTCTATTCAAGCTCAATCAAAATTAACCCCAGAAACAGGCACAGCAGTACCCTTAGCACTTAAAAAACTGTCCTCGAAGCAGGTCCCTGGTTCCAATGATGTTCTATACTGTTGTGTTTAAGTGTCAATAGTGTTTTGAACACAGAGGACTGAAACAATTTTCAACAATTATTTTGCAAAAGTTATGTTAAATTAATGAAATTTAATCAGCCAACATTACCAAAAATTGATTTGTTAAAACAGTAACTTAGAAAGGAAGAACCAGAAATTTATACCTTTTCTAACTCTTCCTGTCTTACCGACAAGTACAAATTGTATATATTTACGGTGTACCAAGGCAAATGTTTTGATATATGTATACACTGTGAAATGATTACTATAATCCACCCTTCTTGTCTTATAAATTAAACTTGAAGTCGTTAGGAATTAAAATTTAGACTGCAAGAAATATATTAACATATTGGTGGTAGGCAGCTTCTAAGATGGTTTTCAATGTTCCTGTGCCCTCGTATTCAGGCCCTTGCATAAAACTCTCCCCTTGAGCGTGGGCTCAACCTGGGGACTTGCTTCTAAGGGACTGAGTGCAGCAACAGGGGTGGATATTACTTCTGAGATTAGGTTACAAAAAAGACTGGCTTCTGCCTTCCTTACCCTCTCCTTCTTGGACGAAGCTAGTTACCCTATGCAGAGGCTTACCTGAGGGAGGCCTCAGGCCAGCAGCCCCATGGAACTGAATCCTACCAACAACCTCAAGAGTGAGTGTAGAAAGGGGTCCTCCCCCAGTCAAGCTTTGATATGATGGGACTGTAGCCTTGCGAGAGATCCTGAGCTCGAGGACCCGGCTAAGCCATGCCCAATTCCTGACACAGAAGCTGTGAGATAATACACGTTTGTTGTTCTGAGCCACTAAATTGTGGGGTAATTTGTTAGGCAGCAGTGCATAACTAGCACAGTATTAAAAGAGGTATTTAGGGAAGGCTAAGGCTGTATTATCTAAATCACACCTTGCAGACAGCCAAAGGAGAGACTAAAGCATGGTGGTTAAATCAAGCTTTAGAATTGTAGCATTGAAAAATACTGATTTAATGGAGAAGAAACAAGAATTGTGAGGATGAAATCTAGGCGATAACAATCTTTGAATTTTCAGTGCCATTCCCAGAGGAGATATCAGAAATACAAGATGTACAACTTGATAATTGCATGGCCACTGCAATTCCTGAAGAAAATATTGCTATCACATGTCTCCTCATTGTAAAGAAGGAGCTCCGAATAGAGCTGCCCCCTTTGGTTTAAATGTTATGCTAACTGCTGGGGAAGGACATTATGTCTACCAAGAACACAGTAATGTGGTTTTAGAAGGCTTTTTTTCCCCTTGAGGTCTGGTTTAGATTATTCTTTTGAGGTGTTCTTCTGCATGTTCTTTTATTCCACCAATGTGTATTGAATAGTACTATATGCTGGGTGCTGTTTTAGGCACTGATGATTCAACAGAGAAATCCTCGCCCTCTTGAAACCCACACTCTAGTGAGGAAAGGCAAACAAGTATATCATACAGTAATAAAAATAAAAAAATATATAGTATAGTAATTCCATGTCATGAGAGAAAAGAAAGCAGGAAGGGAGAGGGGGAGGGTGACTTCCAGCTTCCTTACCAGTTATCAGGGTCTGGACTGTGTGTCCACTGCAGCTCTGGGCCCAGTGGGATCTGACTGTTTTCCAACTCTATCCAGCAAACACCAGAGTTTTTACATCGTTCTCTCTCTCCTCTGTCTGCTTCATACTCATTCTTGTTTTCATGCCCTTTAAAAAGACTGATCTTCAAGGCTTCCCCATGAAGCCTTCTCTACAATTGTAGTCTCCACTAACCCTGCAATCTTCTGGGCTCTGAGTGGACCACTCCAACTCTGAAACAAAACAAAATACAATGCACTCATCTTTTTTATTTCCTTAAAATTTTCAGGTTAGCAGTTGATGAATTTTTATTCACCGCGTATGTGTGTGTGTTGTTGCTACTCCCTCTGCCATTAGAATTTCAGGTCATTGAGTTTGGTTTGTTCTTGCGCATGTGTGGAACTTGCAAGCAAAGCACTCGTGATGGTACGTTCATTGGAAGAAATATAAAAGATGGGAGATATGATGCTTATCTTTGGAGAATTTAAAATATACTTGGAGAGAGGAAATGCTCTTCCTGGGGTGAGAAGACTGTGGGAAGGTGGCCTATATAATCAAACATTCCATGCTATGGTATAGCAAGTGGCTTTCGGAGTTTTTTTTTTTTTTTGACTTGCACCACAATAAGAAATGGACTTCACATCATGACTAAGCATGCGTGTGTGTGCATGTGTGTATATATATATGTGATGTATATATGTGTGTGTTTGGGTGTAAGCTAAATTTTACAAAATACCGTTTCACAAAACAATACTTAATTTTTATATGCAATGCATTTTGATATTTCTATTCTGTTCTAGTTTTTAAAAAATGCTGATAGAAATTCTCTGAATTGATTTTACAACTGCCAAGAGAATATAACCAACCCACAGTTCAGAAAACGTTGGTGCAGCCGTGTGGTGAGCACGTGAAGGTGTGAAGTAAAAGAAAGAGTACTAAGTGGAATGAATGCAGGGAAGTCGGTCTTAGGAAAGATTATACCTGATCTGTCTCTTGAAAGGAGCACCCCGTGTAGACTAGTGGGGTCCAACACAGTGCTGACGCTGAGTGGGACAGCAGTAGAAGCAAGGAAGGCACCGAGATCGGAGTAAGCAGCAAATTCAGGGGTCACTGAATTCAGAGAACAGAATTCTGATTTTTTGTAGATTATGAAAATAATGTAAAAGGCAAACTAAAGGCCAGAAAGAAGATTCTGAGGGTACATATTTGGGAAAAATATTAATAATTAGGAATAGTTGAATGGCAGAGTAGATCTGTGGCATTGAATAATCTCTGTTACTGTTTGCATTAGTATTCCATTTTTGTCAAAATTATTTATAATCACAATTCTCATTATTTTCAAAGTAAACCCATGGGCATAGGAAAGCCTATTTCTAGAAGAAGAAACTTGTACACAGAGATAACATACCTTGTTCAAGATATATTTACTGGAAGTGACTTTCAGAGATCAGGCTAACTCTAGGCCAAATGATTTAGTTGACCCCCTAGAATTCAGAATACGGGCACAGATATCAAGCAAAAACTCAAACGGGATGATAATGCTGAAGCAATAACCACTTGTTTTTATCTATTCCTGAATTTTCCTTTTTCTCAATGGTGTAAATTATTTACCTTTGATGACCTTTATTTGTTGCTGTGTTTTGCTTAATTGTGTACAGACCTGGGTGATGGAGTGGGTGAAGTTTAAAGGAAAGAAACCCTGAGTAGAGGTACAATTTTTCTGAAGTTTATTCAGAGCATAAGTCGATCAGGGAAATCACAGAAAAAGAAGCCAAGTGTGGATATACAGAGTATAGTGGATTCCTTGGGTTCCTACTGCTCGTCCTATTTTCCTTCTGGAAGCATCTGCGGGCAGGGCTTTCTGTCACTGTTTGCCATCTTTTCTCTTTAGGTAGGTTTTCTCTCTCTCTCCCAATCCTCCCCTTCAGAAATGGTGGGAGAACGGGGAAGAGAAAAGGGTTAAAGCAGATTCCTATGAAATTCCACATTATTGTACAGAAGTAGGATAATGGACTCCCTGAACCCCACCTAGATTTTGTTTTTAACATCTTGACTTTAGTACATTTTTTGTAACAATAAATTAGAACATTTGACGAAGGCTAAAAATAGATTAGCAAGGTTGAGCATGGAAGAAGTGGCCCAGCTTCTCCTCCTTTTCATTTTGTTTCAGTTTGAATGAGAAGGGGGTGGCTTACACAATGAACAAGAACAGCAACTGGCTGTCTCTCTGTAAGCTTTGAGCCAATTACGATATTTTTGTGGGAAAGTTTCCAATTCTTAAGTCTCAGTTATGTAGAGGTGGGAGGCAGCTGGTGTGAATGTCTGTCTGCAGGGGACATGCACAATTACTCTGATCCAATATGGCACGGCAGCCATGTGCTTATTCAAGAAGATAATTGTCTCAATTTTCTTAACCTAAGCTTCTTCATCCTCACCACTTAAAAACAGACACAGATAAAACAAAAGAGGGAGAAAGGCCAAAGCCAAAGTCACCAAAAGATTTTGAGGTCTCTCAGCTACCTCTAGTGAGGGATATCAGTAATGAAATTAAGCTAAGTCTGAATGGGCCCCTTTAACTCATTATCTTTGTCCACAGCTCCTCCTGTCCTCCCCCGGAAGTATGCATTTAATTAACAATCATCACAATTTCCTCCACTTTTCAGAATTTCTTGACTTAACTCTCATTTATCTCTCACATTCAAGTGGTCAACAAATCCTGCTGCATCTACCCTCGATGCATTGTCCATTCATTCCTGCATTTGTCATGTATTTATTAAATACCTACTGTGTACCATGCACTGGACCATGCATGGTACCAAGGATACAATGGTGACTAAGACAGACATTTTCTGCCATAACAGAGCTTATAATCTAGTGGGAGCCCACACAAGAGACAAGTAAATAGGTAATTTCATTACTGTGTATGCAGACTGGTGGGAGCACACGGGGACAAGTCCAGCTTTGGGTTGTCAGAGAAGACTTTCTAGAGAATTGATTATTTTGCTGAGACTTTAAGGTTCAGAAAAATGGAGCCAGGAGAAGACTGCTTCCAGCATCCTCCATTCAACAAAATTTTATTGAACATGTACTGGGGGCAGGCTTTACTTCAGACTCTGCAGTTAAAAAGATGGACATGATCCTGGCTCTTCTAGGTCCCTGGTGCCAAAAAGGTTGGGGACCGTTGGCTTAGAGGGTGTCGGGTGGAGGAAAAATAGACATGAAAATGTAGGCACAAAATAGCCAACCAGCAATTGCTCCTCAGAATCCGGTGCTCCTCCCTGCAGCTCCAGGTTGCGCTACGGACCCTGCAGTGAATGCCTCAAGTTTCCTACTAGAACCCCCTGCTTAAGTGAGCATGGATACTCTTCCTTGTACTTCCCTGCTTCTCCCTATGTGCTTTCCCACACAGCCGCAGAGCCTTTACTGAAGAACTGGGTTAATTAAAGAAGATCACCTATAGGAGGGAAAACTGTAAACTGTCAGCTAACACAGTTCTTCCTCCACAGTTCATGGGCAAAAGTGTTAATTCATACATTCAACAAATATATGCCAGTTGTTCCCTGAGGTGCCCAAGACAGGAAAAAAAAAATCCCGTGGAGCTTTCATTTCAGTGAGAAGGAGATAGAAAATAATTAAACATACATAGACAAAATAATTAGAGGTGGATGAGGGAAATAAACAAGTTGATACTTCTGATAGCTCTTCTGGGAAAGCCCCTCAGTTCTATCATCCTGAAGGAAGTGCTGTGTTGGAGCTGGAACCTGGGGGATGGTAAGGAGCTGAGATGCAAAAAGGCTGAAAAGAGTTGCAGAAAAGGACCTTTTGCAACTCTTCCCAGGAATCCCCTCTCATCACCTGTCACCTTCTACTCTCCCGCTGTGAACAACGTGGCCATCATTCTTCCGCAGGGATGGTTGGTCTTCCGCCTGGAAGGGCCTGCTTACAGGCCACAGGCAATGTTTCCTTACATCCCTGGACGGTGGGTCTGGTTCTAACAAACTCTTTCACCACTAGGCTGTGATGGCTTCCCAGTCGGGGATCCTGCAGTTCACTCCCATCGTCTAGGAACTCAACCCTGTTTCTGAAATTACTGAATCTAAGGCTGTTCCTGAATGGCAACACTTTTTAATGGACTATTAATCCGAAACTCAAAATCGTTTGTTTCCATTCCTATTCTACTCTCCGCCTATTTTTCCGGACCACAGTGTGCTAAGCCTCAATTACACGAAGGTCAGGAGGCCACTGAATAACTTCAGAGGCCATCGGATTGGCGTTCGTGGCCATTTCAGGAAGGGCGGTTCCCACACGCTCGGGGGCTCCTGAGGCCCAGGGTGAGGGAGCCAGCATGACGTCACTCGAAGGTGGCCGGCTCAGCGCGGGGCATGACGTCATGCGGTCGGGACGGTCCGCCGTGAGGTCACCTGGTGGGCGCGGCCAGGCCGAATCCCCGGTGTCGTCACGGGCGGGGGCAGGGCCAGAGCGTGTCAGCGAAGCCGAATCAAAACAAGCCGGAGACCCGCCTTTTCCCTCCTGCTCTGGAGCTTCTCGCTCGCGCCCCGAGCCCGGCGCCCGCGCGGCTGCAAACCTCGGGTGGCCGCGCGCCGGCTCCAGGACGCCGGGCAGGGCGCGGCGGTGGGGATGGCGCGGCGCGGGCCGCGGGGCTAGACGGGCGGTGCAGGAGCCGCCGGCCCGCGCCCTCCATTCTTTCCGCCCCGGAGCCGGCAGCGCGCGGGGTCCCGAGCGGCTGCGCCGCGGGGAGCTGCCTTCGCTGACGCCGGGCACCTGAACCCTCCCGAGATGCCCAATCCCAAAAACAGTAAAGGCGGCCGAAAAAACAAGCGCGCCAACAGCAGCGGGGACGAGCAGGAAAATGGAGCCGGGGCCCTGGCAGCGGCGGGCGCGGCGGGCGCGGCGGCCGGGGGGGCCCTGGCGGCGGCGGCGGGCTGCGGAGCGGCTGCGGCGGGCGCGCCGGGCACCGGGGGTGCGGCAGGCTCCGGAGGCGCGGGGACTGGCGCAGCCAATGTCTCGGCCGCCGCGGGGGCTGCAGCCTTGGGCGACGCCAAGAACGGTAAGACGGGGCGAGTGCCAACTTCCTCCACGACGGGGACGGCGCGGTGGCGGGGCCCTGGGTGGCGCGGGCGATGCGTGGACAATGCGAGAGTCAGGAAGTGCTCACCCCGCCCCTCTGCCCCACCGCGGCTGCCCCTTCCCGATCCCCACGCCAGACGACGACAATTTATCTGCGGCCCCTGCCGGGTGTCCGCGCCGCGCAGCGGTCGCGCGTCCTGGGCAGCCTGTTCCCCAGACTACCAGGGGCGCTCGGGTCCCCGTCTGCGGCAGCGCTACCCTCGGGCCTTGCCCGCGGTGCCCCCGCTGGCGAAGCCGAGAGTGTGCGCCGAGCCTGGAGGGAGGGAGGGAGGGAGGAAGGAAGGAAGGAAGGAAGGAAGGAAAGAAAGAAAGAAAGAAAGAAAGAAAGAAAGAAAGAAAGAAAGAAAGAAAGAGCTGCCCAAGTTGAGAAGAATGATCCGATTGAAAACTTAGGCACCAGTTCATTCTTCCCTGTGATCCCCTGTCCCACCCGCCCCCACCCCCTAGTGAAGAGCCTTAAATCCGGCAAATCCGGGCTGTCTGTGTCGATTGACACAGGTAAAGAGGCCCCAGAGACATTTTTTTACTGTAGGGCGTGTGTTTATATGTGTGTGTGTGTGGGTGGGGTGGGGGTGCTCTTTAATTCTCTTGCTCGCTTGAGGAAGGAAGAGAATCTGAACTTGACTTCCGTTCTCAACCCGGAGTTAAAAAAAAATCGTTTATTTAATTCTGCTTCACCTTTTTGGAAGGAAGCCTAAATAATCTTAGGTAGTGCCTGAATGCACCTTTTGGGGAGCACTTAAGGAATAGTGAAGATGTGACAGTATTGCTGATGTCACTGCAAAGTCGAGGTTTTTGTTGGAGGGTGCAAGCACTTTACTTACTTGGACAGTTCCTTTGAATTCCTTTGGTCAGCCAGTTTTTCAAGGAAGGGAATATAGGTAGCTTATAATGGAAGGAGATTAAGATCTTTATTTCTGGCTTTTAACTTGTAGCTTTCAGCTTTTGAATCCATTCATTTCGTAGACGGTCACCTTTTTAAACAGGGCACCTGCAGTTACAAGAACTCCATATTAAAGTGTTGCCTGTTAGAAACAGAACAGCAGGCCCCATTGATTCTGTCTCTGCAGTATGGAAATAGGAAGATTTCCAAATTTATCGCATATGTGAATGTTTGATACTACAACATTTGGCCAGACTGTCTTCTCTATGTTCTTTTGTTTTCCTAGCTCTAAACTTCATTTTGCTTTTGATGTGACAGAGGGGAAGGAAGACAGACTCCTGGCTCAACCATTTAGAACTTTGTCATCTTGGAAAGGTCAGTCTTTCTGAGCCTCAGTTTCCTCACCTGTAAACTTGGGGAAAAAAAAATACTGCTTGTATTGCTGCCCTTATAGGCTCAGTGTGAGGCTCAGAGTGTCCTTTCCCTACCCAGTCTCTTATTTTTGCTGTCTTAAGGGCTTGTTACATTTTTAAGAGCTTTAGCAGAGTTCCTCAAGAAAAGTGATGGACTTTTCATTCATTCAAAAAATCATTCATTCATTCAAAAAATATTAAGCCCTTGGTGTGTTACAAGTACCGTGTTAAGTATTAAAGGATATGGGAGTAATCAAAAGAGAGGGCATGCTGGTCCTCGTGGAGTTTGCATTCCTGTTCTCAGTGGTTGTGGCTTACTTACCCTGCTGTTCCGGAAGCTTCACACTGGACGTTTCTTTTTCTTCTTTGTCCAGAAGATAAGAGCCCGCTTTAAGGTGGTGTGAGGAAATATTTCTCTTAGGCTAGTGGTATCTTCTGATTTGTAAACAGTAATCTGGTTATGATGTTCCCATTATTACTCTCCTCAGGTATATTTAGCAGTTCTGTATAATCTGTGTGAAATTATTTTTGATTTGGAGCTTGTTTTATTAATCGAGTAGGAGAAAAATGGAAGAAATGGGCCTAACAGAAATGGGCATAGCAGAAATGGGCATAGTCTGCATTAGAGAAGCAGCAAACATATTGGAGTTGTGAGCTGAAGTTTATGATGCTAAATTCTTGGTGCTTACAGGGTGTGAAGGCTCAGTGAATGATCCATCTTAATTTGACAAACTCTTACTGTAGTTGATGGTAACTGAACTTAGATGCTGAGGCCTCCTGTGCAAAAATTGATAAATAAGGAAATTGCAAATGCTTTTTGTTTTACCATTTAAAGCTATCCATTATAATGTAGAGATGGGAGAAATGGCATTGGTGAATTTTTAAAGGCAGGGACAACAGATATTACCAACTCTCACAATCAACCGATAAGGTCCAATTATTTTGAATGTTAAAATGGCATTAATGGGACTGTCACAGAATTTCTAAGTATATTTCAATTTTTTACTTAACTGTGATGTTAGATTTTGTAATTATGACTATTACAAATCAAACAATTCTTTCAAAGATGTAGTAAAACTACATTCTGTTAAACTTTAGAAGGTTTGTTCTCACTGTTCAAGTCGTATGTGATCTACGTCACAAGAATACAAACTTATTGACTTTGCTTAAAGCTAACTGTACTTACTTGTATGAGTAGTTATTTGGAGTTTATAGAATGGTTTTATGTCTTACAAGTTCTTGGGCAGTGTGGCCACCAGAGTGGGGTAGTATTAGTTCTTAGTTGTTCACTGTCTGTCGGTAGATATAAAAAACTACTTATTCTATAAAAGCAAGATTACTAGCTAGGGAAAGCTTGGGGAAGCTTGGTCTGGTTGTACTTGAAGAAGTTGAACCAGTTGCTATTGTGCATCTTGGGTAAGTTGAATATTAATGGTAAAGACTTTGTGGCCCAATAAGAAATTTATTGGTACACTTTCAGGTACTGTTTACATGGTTTGTGAAGCTTTTTGCAGGGATTGGAGTGAAAGATGTGGAAACACTGTCCTCCTTCTCCATAGTAAACATCTGTCTGCACATATTGTAGCATTTTGGTTGTAGGTGGAGAAGATTTGCCAATCATTATTTTTAGGATCCAGTAATCATGCAGTTGATTGTAACTATGTAGTTTTATTCTGGAATTATGGTTCCATTAGATATCTCTCTCGATATATATATATATATATATACATATATATATTTTTTTTTTCTTTCTTTCTTTCTTTCTTTTTTTTTTTTTTGCTTCAGGCCTAAAAATATATGAACCCTTGATCCGGTTTTCATTGGGCCTGGATCCCAAGTCCTTCTATAAATTCCTGTTTCCTAGATGACCATGGTTCACTACTCCACTCATTCCTGACTGCCACCATAACCCCTGGGCTGTTCCGTCCGCCTTAACTCATTCAACAGTTCTTTTTAGGAGGTGGAGTGAGTTTACATAGATTCACATCCTGGCTCCTCAAATTACTTAGCATATGATCTAGGGTAAGTCATTTGACTTATCTAAGCCTCAGTTTATGTATATTTAAACTGAGATTATAGTACTTACCCATACATATATAGTAAGATATCTATCTCTATTTACCTATGATGTATGCAATATATGTTGATATTATATACACATTATATGTATGTATAAGTGTGTGTGTGTGTGTGTGTATAAACAGTGCCTGAGTTATAAAATGAGCTTACTGTGTTCGCTGTTTGTCTTAGATCCTGGAAATAGTCTCTGGGATGGAGACATACACGCAGGAGGTTTACTGGGGCTGCTCCTGGCCTCATGGCTAGTGGCAGGGGAAGGGGTTGAACAGTGATGCAGTTGCCAGGACGCTCTGGAGCCAGGATGGCCTTGCAGGTGTTTAACCTGGAGGTGTGGGGACAGTGCCTGTAAGCCTTTCCTCCCCTACTGACTGGGTATTTGGACCTGGGCTGCCCTTGGGAAAAGGGTGTGACCTGGAGAGGTCTCTTAGCTGGAGAGCCTGTGTGGAGAGGGACTCAGCTGAGAGCCTTTGGCTTTGAGCAAAGGAGAGCTGCTCTTCCTCCCCGAGTGTTACGGGTTTCTTCACTTAGACCACGAGCGCCATGCACCTAAAACACAGGTGTGGGATAGTTCTCCCTAACGACTAAAGAGGCTTCATGGACCAGGCTGGGAGTTAACCACCCTCATAACATTGTTTTGATGTAAATATGTGTTCTGAATCCATACATCTGTTTACAAATAGATTTTTGGAGCAACTATAAGCAAGATTTGTATTTTTTGGTATGCTTAGGCCACCAAGCACGTTTTATAACTCCAGGTTTATAGTATCTTTTAAATAGTTTCTCCTTTTAGGGTTTACTTGAATTCTTACTACATTTAAGTTACCTTTATCGATTGGAAGGAAAAGGAAGAGTGTTTGCCTGCTGTTTATTTTGAATCGAGTAATATTTATTGGGGGTCTAAGTATGTAGAGTGCCATTGTGGTCTTGGAAGACATTTTTTTGGTCTTACCTAGAAATTACTTTTGTCAGGTCTTTAAAAATATTTGCTACTTTTGGATCTTGTCTTTTGAGATCCACCTTTGTAATCGGAGCTGGTAGAAAATACTGCCTCATCCATCGAAGATTCATCTTGTGTACTTCGTGTTTTCTAGTCAGATCTACTCTGGACTCTGCAAACGGTGTTTCATGCACAGCCTGTACTTCTCTCCTGACTTGTGGCAGGGCCTGAGCTTAAATTCTAGGAACGAAACCTTTGATGTTAGCTTTCCTTCAAGACCAAGAATATGTATTTTCTATAAAAATTGAAAACAGGAGATAAAACTGGGAACTGTCTGCAGTTTAATCCTTCCATGAACAATTTAAAGATCTTGAAGGTATCAAAAGGAAAACTTTGGGGGGGAAAAACTCTCCTGATTGATTTTGATCACCAGCTCTTTGGTATTTTTAGAGGATTGATTTAATTAAAAATATTTTGTCATTTCATTATTTCGCCAGTCATGGGCATTATGGAAGAAAATCACAATAAAAGAAGATAGGCAAAGTTCTTTCTGACTTTCTAGTCAAACACAAAATCCCATCAGTTAGATCACTGTTGTTAATATTTTAATGTATATTCTTAGAGCCCTTAAATGTTTTTCTTACAGATAGTTTTTGAAAAAAAAGGGTCATATATTTTATAATCTGCTTTCTACATGTAAAATATTTTGTGGACGTTTTAGCAAAGCAGTAAATTTACAGGTGTATCACCACTTTTAATGAGTGCGTAATATGCCATCATATATCTGTATCTTGGATAATTTGATCCTTCTGTTGTTTGATCTTTAGGTTCTTATTCATGCATCCCGGGGCACTCTGCAATTACTTCCTTAGGATAAATCCTTACCTGTGGACTTGCTATATCCAGGGATATGCATATTTTTGTGACTTTTAATACATGCTGACAGAGTGCCCTATAGAAGGGTTGTACCAGCTTGACCTTGCTATGGCCAGAGTGCCCTTTCCTCATGGCCTCTAGTCCCTGGTTTTTGTTGTTTTAAAGGCCTGCTGGAGAATTGCTTGTGCCCCCAAACATCTCAGCAGTAGGGCCTCATTTGGACCGACAGCCTGGAGCAGATGCTGCCACTCTTACGGGGACTTTCCAAGGCTCCGTTTATTTCTGCCGGGGACGGCTGTGTTCTGTGGTGATTTGGTGGCTAACAAGGATCCAACAAAATATCTAATAATGGTGAATGATATTTTAGCAGCTGATCAGAGTGAAGATAAAAGCATTGGCTTTTGAAATCCTGTTTATACCATTATTCTAATCTTTAGAAGTAAGGCCTAGTATTTTTAAAGTTTTAGTCAAAAAGCATGTGGCTTGGACAGAGCTGATTGTAAACCTTTGTGCCACAACTTACTAGCAAAGTGACTTTGGGGCAAGTTATTTAACCCTTTTTGGCTTCCGTTTTCTAAATGCAGCTCTTTGGAGTATTTTTTTTTTTTTTAATATTTTATTTATTTTAGACAGAGGGGAAGGGAGGGAGAAAGAGAGGGAGAGAAACAGCATTGTATGGTTGCCTCTCACATGGCCCTCACTGGGGACCTGGCCTGCAACCCAGGCATGTGCCCTGACTGGGAATCGAACCAGGACCCTTTGGTTCCTAGCCCATGCTCAGTCCACTGAGCTACACCAGCCAGGGCTCTGTGGAGTATTTTTGAAGATAAGAAAAATATATGTGAAGCGTCTTGGCAGATATGGCCACTATCAACAAGAGCTTTATAAGTTTTGTGATTTTTTCAGTGTTACTCAATAACAAAACTTGTTAAACTGTTATACTGTTGAGAACAGACACTGAGAGACAGTAAAGTGGTGGTGAAGGATCTGTGAATATTATTATAGAAAAAGCTGGTATATACAGTTTTTTTTTATTCCAACATTGATTTAAGCATAAATGACCTTCTATTCTTTCCTCATTATCTCTCTCTGATGGTAGTTTACCTGAAAGAAATCAGATGATTTAGTTGAAAAAGAAAAGAAAAAGTAGAAAGCAAAGTGTGAAAACTGTTGCATCTTTGTTCACTTACCCATCTCGTATATATTGAGTGTCTGCTCTTTGCCAGGCACTGTGTTAGGCTCTGGGATGACAAGGACAGAAGAATTGGGCCCGAGGGTTTTTGGTTTACTTGGGAGACTTTGTAGAAACAAGTGGAAGTAGGTAATTGCGAGTACTACACAACAAGGGCAGCTATGAAATACAGTGCGGGACCTTCTGAGGTGGTAAAATACTGGGTTAGGCATGCGGTTTGGATTTGAAGATCAGGAGAAGCGAAATGAGCATGTGGAGTTGAAAGTAGCTGAAAGGAGTTAAGGAGCCCACTGTGTTCTATAGGGATCAGCTGGGGCTTAATATTGCTGAGAATTAAACAAATACCCTTCCCTCTCCAGGCCACAATTAGAAAATTCATTCATTAGTTTACCTGCTCATTTGTTTGCTTATTCATTGCTTTGTCCATCTATGCACTCATCCATTTACTCAACACTTATGTGTTTACTGTCTTCTATGATGGGAAGTATAATGTTGAATTATGCTCGTCGGTATGAGAATCTGCACCCACATGGGCTCATGGTGAAGCTGGGGTAGAGACATGTCTGCAAACGCCGGGAGCCGTGATAATGCACTAGGGGTGCCCAGTGGAAAAAAGTAATTTATTTCCTGGAGGAGGGACAGTTGAGCTGAGTCTTGTAGGAAGGGAAGCAGTTAGCCCTGAAAACAGACGGAGGGCGTTTCAAGCTGAGGAAGGTGGAAAAGAGCCTTGAGTTCAAGTTGCTGCCAGGATTTTGTGGTTGATTTGAAGTGTAGCACTAGGGCACGAGGCTGGAAAGGGAGGGGCCAGGCAGGCAGTCACATCTGGATGTGTTGTAGCTGGTGCAGAACTATCCCTGAGGTTTGTCAGCAGGGACACAGTCAGCTGAGCCTGCAGAAGGGAGTAAACATAGATTGTTGACAAGCTTGTAAAGTTACTGTGCATTTTAACAGAGTGGGTATCTGGGCAGTTTTTCTTTGGATACAGTGAATACTCAGGGATTGGCAGTCCAGCCTGCCATGGACCCTGATTGTGAGTTTTCAGTAAAGCAGCAGGCAGACTGCACACACCGCTGTTTCTGCACAGCAGGATGATAGTGTCGCAGCTCCCAAGGCTGCTGTGTGGAAAGTCTGAATTGTGGGCACCGGCATCCCTGTGCTTCTGAGCCATAGGAGGTTAGCTAATTGAGGTTAACTTCAGAGAACCAAACGCCAAGGGAGGGGTTGGGACCATCTGAGCAGAAAGGCCAGGCTTTTTTCTGGAGGGGTCGCAGGCTCTCCCTATGGTTTATTTTTCATACTTTGGTACAAAGTATATCTCTGAGCCAGGTTGGTTTGTCATTTTATTTTATCATCATCAAATCAGTTTTAAAACAATAAACCCTGGCGAGGGGGATATCATTGTTTTGTACAAAGGGACTGTGTGTGCGCTTTAATTCAGTATGGTTCAGAAAAAGCTTCCGGTTTTCAGTGGTTAGTGAAACAGTAACTTGCTTTGTTTAATCAATATAATGTTTTAGCTTGATTGTACTTGAGAGGTTTTTATAAACTGGCAAAAAGTGAGTAGCACTTCTAATAATAATTATGTGTTCTGATTTATCAGAAGTAGAAAGGGAAACAAATTATTTCTGCTAAATTATACTTGTGAGGATAATACTTGAAAACAATTATAGAAATTAAAGTTAGAAACAAGAAAAAATAAGAGGAAGTTTAAAGAAAAGTGAGGAAAGAGGAAGACTTAAAGAGGAAGTGTTAAATGTTAATCATAATTGTTTAGACTGCAATTAAGAAGAAAGTTACAGTTCTTATGTACACTCACAATACAGTGTATTTCCTAGATTTAAATCGTCAGAGAAGAAAACCTTTTCCTCTGCTCTCTTAGGTTCAGTGCTTGGGGGCCTGCAAATTAAACTGACAAAAGATAGTGAGAGAAAAAGTCAGATTTAATCGCACACACACAAATGTGACTTGAAGAGGGGAGGGCTTGGAATTTGCGGCTTATATCCTGTCTCACTAGGAGAATGGGAGGGAGAAAGGGCATCTATTGGAGAACAAATGGCTTCTTGCAAAGACACATGGGTCCTTACGGAAGAGATGGGAGGTAACGTGTGTTTCAGAGGGCTGTGGAGGCTTGTCTCTGGTCGCGAGGGTCACACTTCCCTGGGGGCTGCTGGGAAGGGGGTTTTTGACAGTTGAGTTCTTTTGACAGGCTCTGATTTTAGGCAGATGGGAGATTTCAGCAACTCAAATACCTTCAGCTCAAAATAATTTTTAGGCCACAGTGCCATATTCTGGACCTCTTCAAAGTATATTGCAGCTCAAATCACATTACTCCCATTATAGCAATTATAGAGAGTCAGATAGCAAAAGACTGTATCATAGCTTAGGATTTTTATTTTTCACTTTATTGGAAATGTATTAGAAATAGACAGCCTTAAGGCATATGACTTTATAAAGCTTATAAAGAGGATGAATTTAGACCAAAGTTAGCAGGATATCAAATTGCTCATATAAGGGAGATATTTGCTGAATTTAGAATGTATATTTTCCCCTAAGGGTGAGCCTAAGTTTGTTGATGCCTTAGATCACGTCTCTTCAAGTCAAAGCACTCAGGAGGATCTTTTGACATTAATGTTGAAACCGAATCACAAACTATTTTAAGTTTCTAAATCAGCACTCCTGAATGTGATGATTATTTCAGTATAAGATTTAGTAGGATTCTGTTATAACACCATTTCTTACTAAAAGTGACACTTCTTGATACACCTGACAAAATTTAGTGTCTGGGCAGAAATGGAAACTGGGGAATGTACAGAAGCAAGTTCTGGCTACTTTTGATTGGCAGCAGGTGCAGTCTGTAATCTGAGAGACTGAGCCTGGGGTGGTTGGTGACGGCTGTTAATGAGCAGACACAGTGCTGCCAGAAGCCATGGAGAGAGCCTGGCATTGAGTATGGGAAGTGTCCTCCGTGGTAGACACAGAAAGTGCACATCCAGCACGGGCAGCTCCGAGATGTCTTCCAAATGGTTTCTGACTCCTTAGGTCTCTTCTTACTGGGCAGCACCCGACACATGGCAGTAACGTTCGCCCTGTAGCACTATGGTCTGACTCCATTAGACCGTCCGTTTTAGAGGTGCAGATGGAAGTTTTGCAGCACAGAAACAAAAGAGGTTAGATTTCTGGGTGGCAGGTGTGTTTGTGCTGCAAAACCCAGAGAATCAAAAGAAAGGAGAAGCGGCCATTCCCAGCGGCAGGAGCAATGATGATACTCCCACTGCCCTTTACTGAGACTTACCAAGGTCAAGTGTGACACCCAGCACTCCACAGTCTACCTTTGAGGACGAGGACTCTGTGCTCCTGAGATGGCCTCCTGTTCAGCACACTTGGATCAGAGAGATGGGCCCAACCTGATACCACAGTCGGATCCTATTGGATGTCGATTCATCTTGACTGACACACACATGCATAAAGTGTGAACAAGTTTTTAAGTGGAGGACTTAAATTCAGTATAAAAACATCAAGGAAACAATAGAGCTGTTTAAATTACTTGTAAAATGCCTCCTGCTTATCGTTCTGGCACTTGAACTGAAATGAAATTTGTAAAACAGAAAACACTTGAGCAAGGAAGCACTTTGCCCGCACCTGCACGCTCACGTCGGTCTGATCCCTTTTCACGATAGGACTTCCTGCTTTTGTAATTGTGGGGCCTGTGAACATTGGAACTGACACTTTCTCTTCTGAGCGAGTCACAGTTCATAACTAAGAACTGATTATCTTCATTAGGCTAAAGTCCTGAAAGAGGGATCACTGGTCACAAGGCCTGCGGTCTTTGGGGCTTTGATGCGAGTTGCCAAACTGTTCTCGAGACAGGGTTTAGCCTTTTTATGATAAAGCTGGTCCTGCGAGGAGCGCGCCCGCCTTCGCACTCCTCAGCGTGGATTTTGATAACCATTTTGAGACAGACGGAAAAATCCACACCCCATTTTTATTTGTATTTGCGTTTGTTGGACTATATGGATATTGCTCATTTGCCTTTTTTTCTGTTTGTGCTTTTTGTCCATTTTACTCCTGGGATATTTGGGTTCTTACTGATTTGCACAGCCATTGTATATTCAGGGTACTTTTTGATGTACATTTTTGCTTGGTTTATGGTTTGTCTTTTTGCCATTTGAGATGTTTTTATTGGTTAGACATGTTGCAGTTTTGGGTGATCACAGACATCCACGTGGAGATAGAACCTCAAGAGGAAGACAGAAGATTGCTGAGGGCAGTTGTCTGTGAAATGGCTTATAGGAGCAGTTGTGGGGCGTGGATGGCATCAGGTCCGCGACCTCGTTCATTTGGGTGTCAGCGCACAGTAATGCTGTTACACTTGAGAGGTCCTGGTTCCTTTTTGTACTTAGTGTTAGAGCCCCTTGCACAGAGCTGGCTGCGGTCCCTGTCCCCCTGCCTGACCTCCTCCCCAGCCCTTGGCTCCCCTGACCACTAGTGTCCAGTTGACAGCTGAGCTTCGGGGCTCAGCACCTATCACTTTTTGTAAGTTTCTAAAATCCCTTGCAGTTTTTGCTCCAGCTGGTTCCAGAGATCCTGAAACTTGCAGATAAAAGCCCATTCTTCCTTTATCACCCCTTCTTAGGAACCAAGCTGCAGGCTGAGGCCCCTTGTAGGTTAAATTGCCCATAACCTCCTTGTGAGAGCAAACTTAAATGCTGACTCATAAGAAAGTTCTCATTTTTCACATTCTGGCACTTGGATTGAAATTGCATTTGTATGTTAATAAAATGAGAATGGAGCACTCGATTGAAACAAGAGTTTATTCGCACTCCATACGTCATGCTGATCCAGTTAGCCCTCATGTCCTCTCACACGTCTGAGATTCGGAAAAGCTTCCCAGACGGATTGCTTGTTCCGGGGAGTGAGATTTGAGGTTTGCTTTATAGCTTGAGATCTCCCATTTTACAAGGCCAGTGAACCTTTCTGAGCTTAAATTTTTTGCGGGGGGTTCTTGTTTCTTTTTATTTATTTATGAATAAGCAAGATTTATTTGTAGAGTTGTGAGTAAACCTGTAAGACTAGTAAAAAAAAGATAATGTAACACGAGGGATATTAAAGAGCACACAAATGGAGCTGACATTTTGTTCCTTAGTTGGCAAAGAATAAAAACAACAGTTGTGAGTAAACATATTGGGAGTAGAGCACCGTCAAATTTATAGTTTTTTTAAAAATTTAACATTGGTTCACAAAACCATTCAGGTATGAAGTGTACAACTGAACAGAACATCATCTGAACACTGCATGGTGCCCATCGCCCAAAGCAAAGTCTCTTTCCAGCCACATTTATCCCTCTTTCGTCCACCTCTCCCACCCCACCCCTCGTCTGGCTGGCACCACACTGTTGTCTGTGTCTTTGTGTTTTTTATATGTCTTATCTTTAGAAAGTGAGGGTAGCATGATTTTTTGTGTGTGTGAGTAAATCCTTGCAAACAAACTGTAAAGCTGTTTGAAAAAGCAAATAGTTGTGTCAACATTTGGATTTTTTAGTGTTTTCTGGTTGGGTTTGTGGTTTATAGTGTGTCATGTGGTCATGTGGCTGCTTCCCAACTAGTGATGGAATGCACACTCCGATTAGCTGGTAGAACCCAGGCAGACCTTTGCTTTCCCCCAGTGGAGTTTGCGGTGAATGCTCTCCTGAAATCCTTGTTCTGTGTCCTTCGGGGAGTCTTTAGTTTCTCTTTAAGTTCCAGTCTGGGAGCTCTTGCCGTGTGGATTTTCCCAGAGACTCTGCAGTGCTTGCCAGCTGGTCCCAGGGCAAACCCAGCTCGTTGAGTGACTTGAGCTGTTCTGGAGTTTCTGCAAAAGGCTGTTCTGACCCCAGAGTAGGGAAGGGCTGGCAGCTGAAGCCTTGGGGAAGGTTCTCTTACCAGTGTAAGTAGAGCTCACTTGGGGATTGTTTTGTTGTGATCTATGAATCATCCTGTCCCCAGGTTATTATAACAGCAGACTCCACTGTGATTTTAACCATTTGATTAACAGAGCACTGCTTTTGGCCTGTTGTACTGCATGATTTACAAGTAGGTGCCTGTATTTGTAATCATGCCTCACATACTTTGTATCTTGATTCACTTCAGTCCTTTCTGCCTTCTGCTCTTTACCTGCCTCTAGGGTCCTGTGGAGTGGGAGTTTAAGCGTGATTGTAAAAGCATTGAAATGCTTACATATGACTTTAATTTGTTTCCTGACCTCCCTTTTAGAGTTTGCATTGCACATTAGGTTAAATAAAAACAAAAACAAAACAAAGAAGAAAGAACACAAAAACTAACTTCTTTTCTTTCAAAGAAGAAAGAAAAACAAAAACAAAACAAAGAAGAAAGAACACAAAAACTGCAGCAGGTTGGCGGTTACCGGAGGACGAGGGTGGCTGGAGGGAGGTGAAGTGAGTAAGGGGGTCAACTGCGTGGGATGGATGGAAACTAGACTTCGTGGTGGGCGTGGTTTAGTGCATGCACATGGAGGTTTATAATGTCACACACCTGAAATTATATAATGTGAACCAATGGTTACCTCAAAAAATTAATTAAAGGAATTTTGAATATATCAGACTATATTGTGGAGTTTTTCCAAAGTAATTTCTATAGTCATATGATACTTGGTATGTATGTGTATCAATCAGCATATGCGTGTAAATGTGTCAGTGTGTTTATATTGAATCCGTTTTTCTTGGGATGTGGTTGATTAAAAACAATTTGTAAGCTTCATCTTTGAGATACTGAGATTTGCAAATTTTGACTTTGAAATATATTTTTTAACATTCTATTAGATATGTAATCTAAGGATTACTTGGAAGGCTTTTTAAGGAATTGACTTGAAATGTGTTTCTCTAGATAGATTTGGAAATACTTTAGAATTCATTTGAAATATAACCATATGTATATTTGTATATATTTACATATTTTAATAGAATTATATATAATATGACATTCTCTTATGGCAAAATTTCTAGATATTTTGGTAACTTTTTAAAATGACATATTATTTATTCCCTCTAGTTTCGGAATGAATAGTTTTGTCTTAGGGATGGTCACAGTGTAAAATTATATCTGTGATCCACAAGAGTTAGTAATTGGGATTACTAACTAGTTAAAATGACATCACTGGCTTAACAATATATCAGTGGGATCTAAACTTTGAGGTTACTTTGCAGTAGGGAGTATTATGAGATACTCTCTTGAAAACAAATCCTATTATAACAGGCTGTGTTGTGTGTACTTAGGTGGTGCACTGCTGGGCCAGGACGCAGGCATGACTGATTCTTGAGTCTAGCTTTCAGTTTTACCAAGGTATGTGTAGGACTTAGACACGCCTTCTCCTGGAACAAGCCTTTCCTTGTTGCAACAGATTCTGTAGCAGGCTTGTCGGTTGCCGAGGCACAGGCCAGCAGTATGGCCTCCAGGCAGAAGCCTTGTCTTTTCTGCTTAGATCCCAGCAGAATTGCTATAAGGAATTTTCCCAGTTTTATTTTGAAGGGAAGGCAGGGGAACAGAAAGATATTTTTCAGGGAGTTCAGCAGGGCACAAAAGGCACACAGAAAACAAAGATAGGGAAATGAATTTAGCAACTTTGTGCTGGGGTTTTATTGATTTAAATACAGTAGTCTTAAAAGCATCCTGGAAGTTGGTAAGGTGACCCAGTCTGTTGACCAGAACAGGGTCCAGGAAAAATAGGCTGAGGTTCTGTTTCTCAGTGTCAGCTGCCCAATTTGATAGTCTCTATACTGATAGAATGTTTTGCTTTATGTCCTTTCCAAGGAAAATTGCTTTTCCTCATTGATTGACAAGTAGACCCTTTGCTCACGATCTTTCTTTCTTTTGGCAATTCTATTCCATAGAGTAGATTTACCTTATTGTCTATCTTTTTGTTTTTAAGGAGTGCAAAGATTGGGATCAGGAAACCTTTGTATTGTAGTTGGGTTTAAGCACTTGCTTCTTTAACTTGGTTTTCCTCATTCCTAGATTTTATATGATTCTGAGGATTCATGTGGGTATTGAACATTTTGAATAAACTTTTGTATAACCAGATCATAGTAAGTAGTTCTGTAATTTTGAATGCGGCACTATTACAAATTATAGAGCCACTTAAGATCTGGTTACACAAGGCTGTTGGTCATTGCCTGGCCTTACTCACTGGCTCTGTGCTCTTTGCTGGTCTGTGTGTGGTGTGGGTGAGAATGGAAAAGGAAGGCCACTTCCTAGGAATGGCCCTGGGCAGGACCCTGGGGAACCATCTGGAAGTGGGCTCAGGAAGTGTTTGTGGAACCTGAGCCAAGGGGTTGCCTTATTTCTGTTTGTGGAGCTTTGGAATCTTTAAGAAATAATCAGGAAAAACTGTGAAATCATTATGTTCATCCTGATATTCAGCCTCCATCAGGCTTATTTTGGGTCCATGTCCTTTCGGGCCCTGACATGGCCTCTGTCGGACAAGGAAGATATGAGTTTCTATTTTATAATCAATGTTGATATATTGATATACTGTTATCAGGGTGTTGAGGCCAGAAAGGGAATAAAAAACAGAAGCGTATAGCTCCCTGTTTAGTTTGAATTTGAGGCTGGGTAATAAGCTCGTGGGTTTTAAATGAAGTAAGGAAAGAGTAGATGTAGGAAAATAAACTGAATATATTGAGACAAGGTTAAAAACCCAAGTTGTTAAATACAGTTGAAAGGCTCACTTTTTTTTTAATGTGAAGCTTCCATGTTTATTTGGATAGAGTGGTTTGTCTGAGTAAAAGCCTTGTGTTTAAGCCCTACTCTGAGCATAAAAAAACATGTTTAACCAAACATAATCGCCATGTACCCAACTTGCTACCCATTTTGGAGCAGTCTTTTACACTTAAAATAACATAAGGGAGGATAAACTAAATCAGAGGTTAAGATAGATGTACTAAAGTGAGCTTACTATAGCTCTTACGGTAATTGAAACAAGTTGACAAAATATTTTTGTTTGAACTTTCCTTTGTATATCAGACTTAGTGTCTTTTTAGAATTTTTAGTGAGAAAAAAGGTCCCAAAATATTTGAAAAATCTATTTAAGAACCTCTTTAGTTTTCAGTTAAAAAATATTCATTAGTTAATCAAGAAATGATTTTTTAAACACCTAGTGAATTTGAGGTGTGGGACACCAGTGGGCGGCAGTTAGCTTTCTGACCAGTCTGTGTCCACTCCCCCCTTCAACCCACTGTCCGCGCTGCCGCCCCAGGGCTCCCCGAAGCGGAGGTTTTGCGTCTGGGCTTGGTGGGCCATCGGAGGTGGAAAGGGAGAAGGCGGCCTAAATGGGGGTTCCGTGAACATGTCCAAAGGACTTGGGACTTCAGCCTGGGGGTTTCTCAGGTCCCTGATGTATATATGACACAATCATAGTACAATTTTCAGAAGGCTGATAGGAAGGTGATGATCAGACTTTTTTTGTTTGTGTTTCCCCTAAAAGAAATGGAAAAAACAGAGTCTCTCTTGCATTTTTAACATTGTCACATCAGTTTTTTTAAAGGTTTACAGAAATGCCAAGGATACAATTTCCAGTTTATTGCAAACATTGTCATTTAAATGTATTTAAACAGAATACAGTTATCGTTAACTGAACAACCGTTATCAGCCACATAAAAATAATAGTGAGAAATTTTACATTTTTTCTTTATTTCTATTTATTTCTTACCAAGAATTTGATCCTAAGATGGAGTATTGTTCACTTCAAAGTCTTCTATTGCTTATCCTATTTTTATGTAAAGATGTATATGAACCTAAATTTATATTGAGAAGCACTTCTGGAATGGCAGAATAAGGATCTCTAGAAGTCTGTTTCTCCATAAAGACAATGAGAACACTGGCAGAAATGATCAAAA
>PVJI01022705.1:0-24930 GCA_004026765.1 Micronycteris hirsuta
TACTTAATTTCCCTCAGTATTTTCTGTCATTTTTGCTGCTTCATTTGTGTTGTTTTTAAATTTGTTTTTGTTCTATATTTTATTTGCAGTAAATAATTCATGACAGGTCTTCATTGTGAATTGTACCCTTTATAATTTTGAAGTGATCTCTGTTTTAAGTAATAACACCACCTCTGCCTTTTAAACAAAATTAATCTGTTTATTTTTGATATTTTTACCTCCTTTGAATTTCAACCTTTTAAATTTCCTGGATCTCTCTTTTTAACATACAGATGGATTTTGTTTTAGGATCCTTTTTTTTTTTTTGCCAATTATTGCTATAATAAATCTTGTTGGCTTTAATTCTACTAACATATTTTATGTCATTTTTATTATCTTCGAAGTTTCTTTTT
Source organism: Micronycteris hirsuta (assembly GCA_004026765.1). Taxonomy (NCBI): domain Eukaryota; kingdom Metazoa; phylum Chordata; class Mammalia; order Chiroptera; family Phyllostomidae; genus Micronycteris; species Micronycteris hirsuta. The sequence continues at coordinate 393 of PVJI01022705.1, forward strand.
CTCTGTATTTTATATTGTGTTATCTGTATTGGAGGAGTGTATTTTCTGATAATTTGGAAGGCATATTGTCTGTTTTAATTTCTTTTGACATTTTATTATATTTTTAAGACTTTTTTTTTTTTTTAGAGAATGGGAAAGGGAAAGCGAAAGAGAGGGAGAGAAACATCAATGTGTGGTTGCCTCTCACACACCCCCTACTGGGGACCTGGCCTGCAACCCAGGAATGGGCCCTGACTGGGAATCAAATCTGGTGACCCTTTGGTTCACAGGCCTGTGCTTAATCCCCTGAGGCACACCAGCCAGGGCTGGTATTTTATTTTATTACAATACATTAAACAACATTACATTAAACTTATACATTGTGATTTATTAACATTAAGCAGTTTTTGAAGGATAAGAAAGTCAAATTATGTAGTATGTATAGGATAATAGCATATTTATAAATTTTGAATACAGGGACAGTAATGTTACATGTGGTTTCTGGATCCACAAGTATGGGGTCGCAGTAGTAAAGGCCATGCCGGTGGACATGGTTCCCCTGGGAGCAGATGGAGACGGATAGATAGGATCCTGGAGATGATACACAGGGCATTTCAACTCTATAATGTTTGTTCCTTCAAGAAATCTGACAGAGTACAGCAAACTGATAGGATTTCATACAGCTTAACAGCACATCCATGAGCATTCAAAATATTATTCCCTGCATATTTCATATGACTGAAAGTTTTATAATAGTTTAGGTGACCCCCTCCCTTCTCGCTGTGTTGTGGCTATCGTTAACATGTGCCTTTGTGAGGAATGCAAAAATCAACTTGTGTTTGGTATAAAATTTCAGAATATCATCTATTCAAAAAGTGTTATATTAAACACACACACACACACACACACAGAGTGCTATGTTTCTGACAACAAAACACAGAGGTGTTGTTCTCGGAAAAGAGATCGCTCCAGGGTGTGTTATATTAGGAGCAGTCATGTTGAAAGAGCATGTGGGACATTCACAGTTGTCGCATAAAAAGATGACATTGGGAATAGGAGTTATTCGTGCCACTCATTAAGTTATTGTTTCTCTGCTTCAGACCCACTGTATGAGCTTCCTGTTATCACTGTTAACAAATTACTACACTCTTAGTGACTCAAAACCACCAATTTATTCCTATAACAGTTCTGGAGCTTAGAGCCTAAAATCAAGATGTAGATAGGGCTACATTTATTTTGGAGGCTCTGAGGGAGAATCCAGCCTTCTTCAGCTTCTAGAGGTACCGTATCCCTGGCTCCTGGCCTCTCCCTCCTTCCTCCCAGCCGGCAGTGCAGCCTCTTCCATCTCCGACTCTGACCCTCCTGCCTCTCTCTTATGAGGCCCCTTGTGATGATATTGGGTCCCCCAGGGAATCCAGGCTCATCCTCATCTCAGGGTGCTTAACCCAATCCCAGCTGCCAAATCCCTTTAAGTATGGGAGGTGACAGTCAGCTTCCAGTGATTAGGATGTACGCACCTGTAGGGGGCTGTTATTCTGTTGGCCACACTTAACCTTTCATACTTTGCCTTGTGACATGAAGTAGAAATGCTGCAGAACACGTTTCTGCGTTGCCAGGAGTGTCCCATTAGGTCCTACTAAAGGAGGACGTTGGAAGGAGTGTGGAGGGATTTGTTCTGTCCTGGCCCTCTCGCTCCTTGCATGTTGGAGACCGACTTTGTTTTCTGTTATCTGAATAACATTCCAGTGTGGTCCAAATATCTTCAATCACACTTCTTTCCCCTCAGATTGTCGTAGTAGTTACTCTCTTCTCTTGTGGCAGCCTCATTTTTTCACCTTAATAAATGATGTGACATGTTCTTTAAGGGTGAGGCTCCCAGGATCGATCTCTGAACACGTGATTGCAAGCAGACAGGAGGACTAGACGTCCATGCCAGGACCCAGTCTGGAAGCCAGCTTCTAATACATTCCATGCTGACTTGTTGAAACTTGGCAATAATTAGTAATTCATATTAAACAAAAAAATGAATATAACCATACCTTATTTTTAATAGTTTATAAATGCAATGAGTGGTTTATTTTTAACTTGAAACTTTTTTTTAAAAAAATTTATTTATTTAGTTTTAGAGAGGGGGGCAGGGAGGGAGAAAGAGAGAGAGAGAAACAGCAATGTATGGTTGCTTCTCACATGGCCCCCACTGGGGGACCTGGCCTGCAACCCAGGCATGTGCCCTGACTGGGAACCGAACTGGGACCCTTTGCTTCCCAGCCCATGCTCAATCCACTGAGCTACACCAGCCAGGGCTTAACTTGAAACTTTTTAATGTGTTAATTCCCCAAACACGAATTTTTATGAAATCATATCAAACCTTCTGGAAACCATAAAACAGGAATTTTAAAAGTTCTTTTTGTGCCCTGACCAGTAAGTAGCTCAGTTGGTTGGAGCATCTGCCCGATGCACAAGAGCTGTAGGTTGGAGGGTTTGAACCCCAGTCGAAAAACAGTGCAGGAATCAACCTGTGAGTGCATGAATGGGTAGAATGACAAATCGATGTCTTTTTCTCCCTCTCTAAAATCAACACATAAAAATTTTTAATAACATTTTGTTTGTAAATAAAATGGCAAGTGATATCAGAGTTTGGATGACCACTTAATCTCAAAGGAGAGAATGTTTTCTAACATGAGCAGGTATATTAAATGCATTAGCCTCCATCTCAAGTATATTGAGTTTTCAGGTCTATCCCAAATGTATATAAGCTTTTTTGTTGTTGTTGCTGCTTTGTATCAGTTAGAATGGGAATTTGATTGCCTCGGGGATATCAGAGCCTTTTAAAAAAGTAAAACTTTAAAAAATTGTGGTAAAATACACCTAATATAGTTTACCATCTTAACCATTTTTAAGTGTACAATTTAGTGGTATTAGGTACATTCATTCTGTTGTGCAATATCAGAGCCTTTTCATTTTCAGAATTCTCTGGGGATACATTGAAAACCTGATCTGACATAAATTTCCTTGCAGTACCTGCACACTGAGAATTCTCACATCTCACCTATTGCTGTGCTGAGAGGAGCCCTGTGTGCAGGCTGGGGCTTCAGGGTCCCACTTCCCACTTTGGGGGCAAAGACACGGGAGCCTCTGAGTGCTGACCTCAAGCCCCATTGTGAGGGAATGGGGCAGAGGGCGGGGCCTCCCATTGTCAAAAGTCACACGTCAAAACCAAGCGGGACCCTACAGTGCACGCGAAGACGTCACAGTTGAGTGTTTTTAAACAAAGGGCACAGATCAACGGCGCTTCGCCCTGGGCTGATCCCAGATCACAGGGCCCCCCTGTTCTGTCCAGTGTACGGACAGAGGGCGCTCCTCGAGGAAACTGAGTCTCAACTTCCCGGTCGAGGGCGCGGACTCAGACAAGGCTGCCCAACTGCGCGGAGATGCCAGTACGCCAGGCAGGGAGAGGGTTCTCTCGAGCCAATGTCCAGGGCAGTGGTCAGCCAAGAGTGTCCCGACTGCCTGTCACTCAGGATACAGGGGGCGGGTTAGAGAACTGTCCACTCAGGGATTCAGGGCGGTGTGCCGGGAACCATCAGGGAGACAGGGGCGGGTCTCTGGAAACTGTCCAATCAGGGGCCCTAGACGTCGGCGTGCCCGAAAACACCATCCAATTAAGATGCCGGATTCCCAACAATGTCCAATCAATGATCTCGTGGAAAGGAGTGGACATTGCTTTCGGCCGATCGCGGCGCTGGTACGCACCTGCCCGGCGCAGGCCCAGGTGCCTGGTACCCGTAGCTCTCACGTTACTGGGCCGCCGGGAGGACCCCTTGAGAGCCGAGAGATGGTGAGTGCGCAGGACCTGATCTGGTTCGAACCAGCCAGAATTCGCTGGAAGCGGCCATGGGCCGGGTCTCCCTGCGCCCCCCAGGGTTTCGACCCTAGTTTTCTCCTTTGGCCCGGGGTGGAGCCCTGGCGTCCTGTCTGGCCCGTGCGCTGGGTCAGCGGTCTCAGGACCGCGGCATGGGGCGACTCAGATGCGCACAGCTACATCCACCGGGTAGGGGGGCGAGTACCAGTCTCTGATCGGCTCCTAACAGCGGCCAGTCTGCGGGGTGGGCGGGGAGTCTGGGGAGACCTAGCGGGGTTCCCATTGGGATGGATCTCGTGGTATGTGCTCGGTCTCTAACTGACTGCGACCACAGTTATTTCTTGGAGGGACACAGTTGTCAGCTGACCGGATCCTGGTAATGAGGAGAAAAGATGGAAATGATTCGGGCTCCTGAAGGGAGAGAAACTAACGCAGAAGACTGGGAAAGGCCACCCAGTGAGGTGGAAGAGTCACTTGCAAAGCCACCTGCACAGGAGACTCACAGCGGTACACCAGCCCGTGTCCTTTGTTCAGGAAGCCTGTCCGTGTGCCGTGGGGGAGGGGTCTCCTACGTGGTGAGATGTCTGCCCTGGACCCTTGAGTCTGAAGTCAGCTATGTCTGTGTTCCAGTTCAGCCCTGCCCCTCCCTGGGTTTCTCACCTTGAAAAGATGTATTCACTTGTTGGAGCCTCAGTTTCTAGCTAAAATTAAAATACTTCTAATTAACAGGGCAGGAAAGTTAAAATATTTTCTAAGAGGTGAGTTTCAGGGGAAAAAAAGGAAAGTGTCTTTCATTCCATTTGTTAAACCTTCTTTTCAAATTCCCTCCGGTGTGTAGTACGTTTCTCAGGTCTGTGCCTCAGGTCTGGGCGATAAGCAGTGGAATTCCAGAGTTTAGCCTTGAAATTCCTGCTGGGGAAAAGAATGTCAGAGCAACAGAGAAAACCTCCTGATATGGCAGCAGAGAAATGAATCATTTCTACGAAGTGTAGTAGGTGAATTAGTGAATTATAGAGATTCCACCGAAACATCAGTTCTTTTCCTTGGCAGGGGGGAGAATTTGTGACTGCAGGTAAAACTGTTGTTTGCGATTATCTGTAATACACTTTGCTTTGATCTCCAGTAAATTGGTATTAGGTATGGAAGGGGTGGGAGTAAAGCGTCTTTGTTATTTAGATAACTTTTCGTCACTGTCTCATATATTTGTCATTTCTGTCACTGCTCTGCCATGGCTGCCCTGTTGTGAGTTAATAGACAAGGTCCCACTTCAAGATGTTCCTTTCCATGGGTTTAGTTGTCCGTGACTCTGCCGTTCCATCAGGATTAGTCTGGCTTTAAAATCCTTGCTTTGTGTTAGGTGGGCCCCTGCCTTGTTCCTCAGAACATTTGATGCTTTTTAGATCATTGTTTTTCTGTTAGATTTGTAAAATTATTATTTTTCAAGTCCTAAAAAAAAATCTTGGCCCCAGCTGGTGTAGCTCAGTGGATTGAGCGTGGGCTGGGAACCAAGGGGTCCCGGTTCAATTCCCAGTCAGGGCACATGCCTGGGTTGCAGGCCAGGTCCCCAGTGAGGGCCATGTGAGAGGCAACCACACATTGATGTTTCTCTCCCTCTCTTTCTCCCTCCCTTCTCCTCTCTCTAAAAATAAATAAATAAAATCTTTAAAAAAAAATCTTGTTTGGAGATGTAATGGAATTTTATGTAAACTTTAGGTCTCTCTTGGAAGAGCTGATACCTTGGTAGTGCTGAGTCCTCCTTTTAAGGACATGTGCCTTCTCTCTGTGCATTTCATTTTACTTTGTTACTTTTCTTACTGTTTTACAGATTTTCCATTTGTTTTATTTTTTATAGCCTTCTTTAGACTTGTTTAGTACTAATTAAATTTGTTTTTTACCATAGTATGCATTGTCATTTTAAAGTGAATTTTCCAACTTGCTGTTAATTAAAATGGTAATGAACTATATTTTTGTATTGAATTTTTACCCTGGATTCTTGTTAAAAATCTTATTCTGTGATTTTTTTTTTGTTCTGTTGGTTTCCTACACATAGAATTGACAGAGGTAGGCATAAAGACAAAGCTTTTTTCTTTTTCAGTTCTTGTACGTTTGTCTTCTGCTGGGTCTGGATTGGCTCTGGTATAACGTTGAGCAGAAGAGAGGTCCTGAGCACTTCTAATTTGTCCCTGACTGTTTTGGAGAAAGCAGCATCACACCATTTACATGTTCTTTGTTATTTTGTGAACATCGTGTTATCGGTTTTCCTTTATTAGGTCACACACATTACCGTAGTCTGTTCTCCAGTGTAAGGTGTATGACTGTTGAATATTATAAAATAGTTTCTAGCAGCTCCTAAGATGATTACAGGCAAGTTATATAAATTGATTTTAGACAAGTTTAGACAAGACAAAGCTTATACAAGTTTTCTCTTGTATAATATAACATTAGTGTAGGAAATGCATATGACATATGTACAGTCACCAGAAATATTAAAAAATAATTATCTGTGAAATGAAATTCAGCCCTAAATATAGAACACGCTTTCACACCAGATACCCCACTTGAAATGAACCCCGGTGATAGGCGCCCTCACTCTGATGTATGTAACCAATATGTTGAATCACATGTAGATACACATATATGTATATATTATATATATATATTTTAAGCAATTTAGGTATCAATTTGTAGTGTTATTTCAAAGGGTTATTTTATTTTTACCTTGCAACCATTCATATTTATCTATATCAATATTGACATGTACACAAATATATGTATAATAATACATAGCTCCCTCCTGACCCCCTCACTGTGCCACATTTTCCTTAGTACTTATATTTGATTTGCTCATGTATTGTTTTCTTCCGAAAGAATTTAAGATCCACGAAGTTCAGAATTTTTTGTTCAATGCTCTAGCCCTGGTGCCCTCAGGTACGAGGACCCATGTCGCTGTAACCTAAATCAGTTGTACTAAATGAAAGAGCCAGAGGTAAGAGCTTCGAGCAAAGCAGTCTTTCACAAGATACAGGGCTTTGCCAAGAAAGGAGCATAAGGACGTGAGCAAAGATGTGCGAGTGGTAGGCATTTGTGTGATGTTATTCATGGACTGTTCTGCATTTCCTCTTCTGTGAACCAGTGTTAATAACGTCTGCTTTACTGAGCTAATACATGTCTATAAAGCTCTTTGTAAAGATTTCTGCATGCAGTAGGTTCTCGATGGTACATTTTAAAAAATGAATGTTGTAGAATATTAAAGTATTTGATGGTTTCAAGCTGGGTGTGTTTGGGAGTTCCTGTCTTAGTCAGCCGGGGATGCTATAGCAAAAATACCACAGCCTGGGGGGCTTATAACCAGCAAACACTTACTTGTCACAGTTCTGGAAGCTGGGAAGTCCAAAATCAAGGTGCTGACAGATTTGGTGTCTGTTGAAGACCAGCTTCCTGGTTCATAGATGGCTGTCTTTTCACTGTGCCCTCCCATGGTGGAGGGGTCCAGGGAGCTCTCTGGAACCTCTGTTATAAGAGCACTAATTCCATTCCTGAGGTCGAGGAGGACTCCTAGGATTCAGCCTGCAGTCATGCTCATGGCTGTGATTTATTGCAGTGCAAGAATAAAGCAGGGTCAGCCCAGGAGATAGGTGCCTGAGGCCAAGTACTAAGGAGAACAGGTACAGGGTCCCCTATAGTGACATCACAAAGCAGCCTGGTGTGACAACACATTTGAAATGCCTCAGACAGGGCAACGAATGAGAGACTCGGTAACAGAGTTTTTATTGGGGTTTGTCATGCAGACACCTCCTTCCTGGCCTGATGCAAACGCTGCATCTGTCCTGGTGCAGGTCTTTGGCAGAAGCCCTATTGTTTGCATAAAAAGGCAGAAGGTTACTTGTATCAGGGTGCTGGAAACTCCCGACATCCAAGCTCCCATATGCCTGTCAAGGGCCAACCTTGCAAACAGGACAGTCTGAGGATAAGGACTCTCAGGCCTCCTCAGCTAACACTTCTTGGAGAAGGCATCTTTACAGAAAAATTGTTAGTAGGACCCTGTACAGTAGGAGGAGACCCAGCTTAAGTATTGATTTTGGTTATGCCCTTTAGGGGTCCCGGACCTAGCCAAGTAAACCCCCATTCGCCATAAAGTTCTTAGCCAGTAAGGTGCGGGGGAGAGGGGCGGTCTTCTTCAAATACCTGTATTTTGTTTGTTTGTTTGTTTGTTTGTTTTTACCTGGCCCCAGGTGTTAATTCCTGCACAGCACAGCTCTGGCCAGTAAGTTGAAGCTGACCCGAGTGCCTTACCCACAGATAAGACAGTGTCCTGTGAGGACACACACTGAGAAGTACAGTCCTGGAGGGCACCCTCAGTCCTCTGGAAACTCGGAGTTCGCAGTAGTTGGGCACCCCAAGCAGGATGCATTGGTCAGGCAGCCAGGTCCCCCGGGCCCCCGCTGTGGCCGCAGAGTTCTCAGTGCAGACCTAATTATTCAGTCCAGCCCTTGCTTCAGAGGGACTGCCCAGGGTGGTCCGGGTCAGTTTCACTGATCCATGGCACCCATTCACCCACCTCACCCGTCGGACATCTGGAGGTGCTCTGTCAGCAGGGAAGCTCCCAGCTGTGAAGGGACAGCTTGATTTTAGATGGTCCCATTGGAGAACAGGGCCTTGGTCATGGACAACTGTAAGTGACCCCACCAGACCCACTGGCATCTGTGAGGTGTTCATAGTTTGGGGCCTCACTGAGCGCTGCTCTAAATCTTCCACGTTCCCAGGGTCGAAGTCCCGTTCATGGACCTTATTCCTGCTTTCAGGCCAGCACAGTGCATGCTGAGGCTGCAGCAGCATCATGGACACTGTTGGGTTTTAGCTCATGGTCAAACCCAGGAGGTCTAAACGCACGCTCTGTGAATTTGGAATGCCGTCAAACCCAGGGCCTTTCTTCCCGGTAGCAAAGCTGAGATACTACAAGGGCAGACACCTGGGTCCCACGAGCAAGTAGCAGATGAGACTGTCCTAAGCCCTTGTTGTTTTGTCTGTCTTAGAATCCAAACTGACCCACTGCTGGACAGTCGTCAGCCTCTGCAGGTCATCAGAAATAGGTCTTTTTTTTTTAATAATTATTTTATTGTTGTTCAATTACAGTTATCTGCATTTCTCCCCAACCACTCCCACCACCTACCCCAGCCAAACCCACCTCCCCGCCTTGCTTCCATCCTGCCCCCACCCCGGTTTTGTCCATGTGTCCCTCATAGTAGTTCCTGAAAACCCTTCCCCTCATTATCCCCTCCCACCTCCCCTCTGGTTACTGTCAAATTGTTCTTAATTTCTAGAAATAGGTCTTCTTAAGAACTCTTTAGCAAACTGGAAACTTTTACTTACAATTCCAAAATCCCATGTAGAGATGGCCTGTTTTTTCATTTTGTTGCCTTCTTTTTTGAATCTAGGTAAAAATCGTAGTAAAAAGCCATCATGTATAGAGACCTAGTCTTACTCCTAATACTGAGAAGCTAAATTCCACCCCACACACCAGTGGCAAAAAGCGAGGAGGTTGCGTTGCACTCACACTTTTTTCTTTGCACGGATTGGGATGGCCCTACTAGCGCCAAAGAATTGCATTTGCCTCTGTTTTTGTCATACATACAGATGCAGGAATGACAAATCAAAATCATTTTAAGTAAAAATCTCCTCCCCCTTCATTATCATTGCAAATTCACTCATGCCCTGTGTTAGTTTCCTAGGGCTGCTATAACAAGTGGCCACAGCAGGGGGCTCGAAATTCTGTTCTCTCCCAGTTCTGGAGGCTGGAGGTCGGAAATCAAGGTGTTGACAGGATTGTGCTCCCTCAGAGCCCTCTGGGCTTCTGGGAACCCTCCTTTTCCGTCACAGCTTCCGGCAGCCTCGCGTGTTCCTTGCTGTGGCCGCACAGTTCCTTCCAGTCTCCGCGTCCATCTTCACATGGCCAGTTTCCCTGGGCTTCTCTGAGGCCCTCATGTGGCATTTTCCTCTTCTGGTAAGGACACCAGTCGGGTTTGGGCCCATTGTAATGACCTCATCGTGACTTGATTACACCTGCAAAGACCCTATTTCCAAGTAAAACCACACTCATAGGTGCCAGGGCTTAGTATTTAAACATATCTTTTGTGGGGACAGTTGAATGCCTAACAAGGCCCTAGTTATAAAGTCAGCATTTACAGGGATAAAATTACAGCTGCCGGGGAGGGTCCTGGCCAGAACGCCAGGGTGGGTCGGGGCTACTGCAGCCCCAGCTGGCTGAGCCCCTGGTCCCCTTTCCCCTGAGTTTATCTAAAGTTTTGCTCCAGCCTTGGGGAACTGACTTAACTTTTTTTTCTCCCAATGAATGCAAACTTTTAGCACTTTTTGCCCATCCAAAGCTCACCTTTGAGAAATTGGGGGTTCATTGTTCTTTTTGCTAGAAGAGATGACAAAACTCAAAGGCCCCACTAGGACCGCTTTGTGTTTTGTTGTTGTTTTTTTCCTTCTGTCATGTAACTGGCAGGGCCAGAAGCAGCCCATCTATGCAGTGACCCAGCCCTCCTGGAGTCAGATCTGTCATTTTTACCTCTATCAACTTGACCTCCCACCAGACAGCAGCTCAGCCGCCCTTTCAAACCACGACAGCTCCATAGCCACCCAGGCGCCAGTACCACCGCAGTGTTTTTGCCATATTTCAGTGGGTCACAGGGTTCCAGCAAACCTACTTCTGATGCCTCAAGCCCACTCCCAGGCCCTGCTAGCAGGACTCTCGCGACTCAGCATATAGTTGTGCTCACGACTATGATTTGTTACAACAGAAGGACACAGGCAAATCAGCAGGGGGAGAAGGCACACGGGGAGAAAGCTGCAGGAAACCAGGGGCACGCTGTTGAGTCCTTTCCTAGTGGAGCCAGACAGAGTGCATGCAGCAAGGAGTTGTAACAACATGTGAAATGTCGTCTACGGGGAGGCTTGTCAGAGACCCAGTGACAGGATTTTTACTGACAGCTGACGAAGTGAGCATCACGTGCCTAGCTGGTCTCCCAACCCCAGGCTCCAGGTGGGAAAGGAGGTGTTTTGAATCAATGCTGTTGTCTGCACAGCCAGTTTAGACACCGTGAGGAATATCAATTCAGGTGGCGTGATACCTCTCAAGTCCAAGGTCCCAAACACCGGTCATGGCCAGCCGTGCTTCAGTTGTTTCTAAAGATAAAAAGTTCAGGCCTGAGGTGTCAGTTCTTCTGCACAGTGGGTAAGGGAACTTTACGGGAGGAAATATGACAGATAACTGTCCTAACCAATTCAGCTTCAGACCCTTCTCTCATTCCCCATACCAACAACAAGACTAGTCCTACTTCGCTGTTGTGCTGTTGAATAGGTAAGTTCTGACAGCAGAGTTGACTGAGTATTTTTCTCTGTCCCCTGCTCGTGGATGTCAGTGCATTGCTATTCTTTTTTAAAAAAAAAAAACTAGGGTCTAACGGAAGCGTGCAGCTCAGTGGTTCGTCTGCGAAGGGGTTGGCCGGACGTGCTCCTGGGCCCAGTGGGCGGGGCAGGGAGTGAGGGGCACTGGCGGCCAGCCTCCACGATGGTTTTCGGGAATCAGCCTTCTCCTGGAATTTGAGATGAGGAAGTGTTTCCTTTGTGGGAAGGCACTGGCGAATCTTGTGTGTGTTTTTTTTAAATCAAGGGCAGATTTACCGTTGGATGTTTTTGACTTCAGTTAACTCCTTGGCAAAAAGGCACTCTTAACTTTGTCCTCAAGGTCAGCAAGAATACTCTTATAAGAAATCCAAAAAGACATATGCACCTGTATGTTCACTGCAGCATCTTTTACAGTAGCCGAGATAGGGGAGCAATTTAAGTGTCCATTGATAGGCGAGTGGATAAAGAAGATGTTACGTACATGTATATACAATTGGATATTGCTCAACCATAAAAAGTGAAATCTTACCATTTGTGACCACATGGGTGGACCTAAAGGGTATTATGCTCAATGAAATAAGTCGGACATAGAAAGACAAATACCATATGATCTCATGTATATATGGAATATAAAAAAACAAAGCAAATGGACTCATAGGCACAGAACAGACTGATAGTTGCCACATGGGCAGGGAGTTGGGGAGCCTGGGCGAAAATGGGAAGAGACCAGGAAGCACAAATTGGCAGTTACAAAGCAGTCACGGGATGTAAGCACAGCACAGGGATGTAGTCGGTACTGTTGTAATAACTGTGTGGCTGTCAGGTGAGGACTTACCAGGTGATCACTCCACAAGTTATATAAATGTCTAGTCACTGTGTTGTACACCTCAAGCTAATATTGTATGTCAACTCTCATTGAAAAATAAAATTATTTTAAAAAAATGTAAAAGATTTTATTTATTTTTAGAGAAAGAGGAATGGAGGAAGAAAGAGAGAGAAACATCGATGTGAGAGAGAAACATGCAACCCAGGCATGTGCCCTGACTGGGAATCGAACTGGCAACCTTTTGATTTATAGGTCAATGCCCAACCAACTGAGCCACACTGGTCAGGGCTAAAAAAACAACAAACACAAAAACCACTCATCCAGGTTTGACTTTGGGCCCCGTTAGTACTGAGCGATGTGGTGTGCAGTAGGGAAGGAGCTGAAGTTGTTTGTGTCACAAGGAATTGGTGGGGCATAAAGTGGCCCCACCAATCCCTTTAATTTCTCTAAGGTGGTCTGAGCCCTTGGGTTAGAGAATGCCTTGATGTGGTTGCAGGAAAAATGTAGAGGTAAGTTCATTGTGTTAGTGGTGCCTTAAATCTATGAGGACGTGCGTGTGGATGTGGGGTAAGAGGTTCTGATGACGCAGTCGTAGGCTGGATGTTAGGTGACCACAGAATCTTGTTTGAACTTCCTGTGAATGGATCCCACTTGCTCAGGGCTGTCTCACCCATCCTCCTCCACATATATGGGATGTTTCAGAACTCGGTGGTCTTTGCGGATATGGCGGTGGACTTCACTCAGGAAGAGTGGGCTCTGCTGGATGGTGCTCAGAGGGAGCTCTACAGGGATGTGATGCTGGAGACCCTCAGGAACCTGGCCTCCGTGGGTAAGAGTGACATTGTTCCTTCACTTGGTTCCTTCTCACTTTAGAGAATGTGCATTTCTTGCATATCAAGACTGTTCCCAGATATGGAATGTCGAAAGGGCACACGTTAATTAATAAGACATTTTCATAACTGTCATAGAGCTAGAATCTAAAAGTTCCTCCATGAGAATGAGAATCTATACATTCAACTGAGGTTCTTTGTGTGTGTAAAGAAGTGTCATCCATGCATATGGGTTTCATGGGTCATTAAGGGGCCCAGTGAAGTTTATTTTGTCACTTTGTGAGATTTGTACTGTTTATGAAACTACTTACCATTTCGACCCTTGTACTTGTTACTGATGAAGGCCTGGCAAAGTGTCTTCTCAGTGCCTTTTTTTGGCTAACAGTTACCTTTATTCTTGTAAGATTTGTCCCCTTTCTGTTTTCAGATGATGAGACTCAATTTAAGGCCAATAGGTCAGTTTTTCAGCAGGATAATTGTGGGAATAAACTATCCAAGGAAGATAAAATAGAAAAGTTCACCAGAAAGTCTTGGGTCTCCGTCTTAGGAAAAATTTGGGAAGAACTTAGTGTCGAAGATCCGCACACAAACCAGGAGAGATATCCAAGGTGAGTCGCGTTCCAGGACAAATTTTAGCATGTCAGGAAATTCAAAAAGCAAACAAACCACAACCCACATAAGCCTCACTCCAATTTGTTTATTCAGATTTTCACCAAAAAACCCCCAAACATTCCTTAAGTGTGACATAGGCCTTGACGGGTGTGTCTCGGTTGGGCATTGTCCTGCAAAGCGAAAGGTTGCACATGCCTGGCCTGGGGTTCAGTCCCTGGTCAGGGTGCATAGAAGAGGCAGCCAAGTGATGTTTCTCTCTTGCATGGATGTTTTTCTCCCTCCCTTTCATCCTCCCTTCCCTTCTCTCTCTCAAAAAAAAATTAAAAATGTCCTGGCTGGTGTAGCTCAGTGGATTGAGCGCGGGCTGGGAACCAGGCAGTCCCGGTTCGATTCCCAGTCAGGGCACATGCCTGGGTTGCAGGCCAGGTCCCCGTGAGGGCCATGTGAGAGGCAACCATACATTGCTGTTTCTCTCCCTCTCTGTCTCCCTCCTTTCCCCTCTCTCTAAAAATAAATAAAAATAAATAAAATCTTTAAAAAAAATTTAAAAATGTGACACATGTTAAGTGTTAGAAACAGTAGAAAAGAATTAGGAGAAAAGTCTGTGTTTAAGAAATGCTGTTTTCATAATGGCTGTGGTCAATCCATTCAGTTCATTCCACTTTAAAACAAGTCAGGGTAGAAAACCAGCACATTCACTGAGATTGGTGAAAATGTAATTATAATATTAATAAATATTAAATCATTATGAATCACTATTATAACATGTTTCTCATTTTTTAACAGAAACCATGTGGTGGAGAGACTCTGTGAAAGTAATGATCAGTGTGGGGAAAGCTTAAGTGAGATTTCCAATCTTAATCTGTATCAGAAAACTCTTCCCGAAGTGAGACAGTATGAATGCAGCACACGTGCAGAAGTCTCCGGGCACCATGTGTCCCTCGGGAGGCACAGTGCCATTCACCCCGGACACAAACCACATCAATGTCAGGAGTGTGGGCGGGCCTCCAGTTACTGTTCACACCTCAGAGTGCATGTGAGAACCCACAAAGGGGAGAGGCCCTACGTGTGTGAGTTATGTGGGAAGACCTTCCCTCGTACTTCTTCCCTCAATCGGCATGTAAGGATTCATACTGCAGAGAAAACCTGTGAATGCCAGCAGTGTGGGAAAGCCTTCATTGATGTTTCTAGTCTCACTAGTCACATAAGAACGCACACTGGGGAGAAGCCCTATAAATGTAAGGAGTGTGGGAAAGCCTTCAGCTATTCCTCAACTTTTCGAAGACACATGATAACGCACACCGGAGAGAAGCCCTATAAGTGTAAGGAGTGTGGGGAAGTCTTCAGCTATTCCTCAACTTTTCGAAGACACATGATAGCACACACTGGGGAGACACCACATAAGTGTAAGGAGTGCGGAGAGGCCTTCAGTTACTTCTCAGCTTTTCGAAGACACATGATAACGCACACCGGAGAGAAGCCCTATGATTGTAAACTGTGTGGGAAAACCTTCATCTATCTCCAGTCCTTTAGAAGACATGAAAGGACTCACACTGGAGAGAAACCATATGAGTGCAAACAGTGTGGGAAAACCTTTATTTACCCCCAGTCATTCCGCAGACACGAAAGGACTCACGGTGGAGAGAAACCCTACGTATGTAACCAGTGTGGGAAAGCGTTCAGCCATCCCTCATCCTTTCGGGGACATATGAGAGTGCACACTGGAGAGAAGCCTTATGAATGCACTCAGTGTGCAAAAACGTTCAACTGGCCCATCTCCTTACGAAAACATATGAGAACACATACTAAAGAGAAGCCCTATGAATGTAAACAATGTGGAAAAGCCTTCAACTTGCCCGCTTGCTTTCGAGAGCATGTGAGAATGCATCCTGGAGACAAACCGTATGAATGCAAACTGTGTGGCAAAGCTTTCTATTGCCACATTTCCTTGCAAAAACACATGAGGAGGCACACTGCTGAGAAACTCTATGAATGCAAGCAATGTGGGAAAGTGTTCAGCTGGCCCGAGCTGCTGCAGCAGCATGTGAGAACGCACACTGCAGAGAAACCTTATAAGTGTAAGGAGTGCGGGAAAGTCTTCAAGTGGCCGTCCTCCTTACCGATACATATGAGAATGCACACGGGAGAGAAACCGTATGAGTGTAAGCGATGTGGGAAAGCCTTTAGCTGTTCCTCGTCCTTCAGAAGACACACAAGGACACACACTACAGAAAAACTCTGCACATACGATGCGGGAAGTCCTCCTGCAAAGGAATCCATGCACAATGCTTCAGAAAGTTCACACCAGGAGAGAGATCTTATGAAAGTTGTAAATATGGTTTTGTCTTTATGAGTCCCTCATGATTAAATTGGACCCATAGGGAGTGTATTTTCAGTTCTTTTGCAAATAAACATTTATGTGGAAAAAATAATTCTGTAGCGACAGTACACAAAATTTCCATGTTGTGTTTTTCCTTACATTTCGGTATCCAAAGCTTTTATCTTTAGTTTGTGGACTCATAGATGATTAAAAGTGTGTTTTCAATATGTAAGTAGTTTTAGTTTCTTCTTTAAATTGTCCTTGGAACAATGACACTTTGGTATTTGTTGGACTTTTCGTACTGACTTAGGGTGGCAAATACTGGATATCACCCTTCATGTATTTTCTACCTTATTGAGAGTCTTTATTTATTTTTGGCCAGAGGAGCCTTATTCTATTTTTCTTACCGTTTTTGTAATTATAAAATTTATGTGAGTTGTTGTTTTCAACTTTTGCTCATTGCTGTTTGTTTTTGCTTGTGATTAGGAATTGGACAGTAGGCATTTACTAAGAGACACTTATGACCGCAAGATAGTGAGTTTAAGATGGTTCTTTTGGATTGTGCCGTATCAACAGTGTTGGGAACTACATCTCCCAGAATCCCTCCCTTTATGATTCCTTGTTCTAATTCATCAGTGGCCTAACTTGGCATGAGATTCGGGAGGCAGAATTGAAGAAGCCATTACTAAGTTTTTGGAACCACTTTTAAGTGTGACAGAAAGATGTGTAGGGACTCCTGGATACCAGATTGCAGCCCATTTCCCTGATTTCTTTGCCCTAGTAATCAAGAGTATCAAAGGAAATGGCAAGTTCTTGATTTCCATGTTTCTCAGAGGTATAGGCTTCCACAGATAGCTCCACGAGCTCTGTATCAAGGATCCACTTGTGTGGATAAATACTTCCAATGTGGGTTTTTCTAGAAACCGTAAGGTGTCCTCCGGACTGCAAATTCAAACTCATGGTTAGTGGTCTCTAATGCTATGACTCACCCTCTTCACTGGAAGTTAATGGAGTTTCCGTGGTCTAATTTGTAGAGCAAACACTGTGTTCTTAATACTTTCAGTGGCTCTCTGATCCTGCGTCCACCACAAAAACTAGTGTTGCAGCAAAGTAAAACAACACTTGGGACTTTGTTCATCTGTTACAGTTTGAAGTGTGTTGCTGACCCTGCTTTTCCTTATGACAACAAACACCTTCCTCCTATATTAGATTTTGGGAGATTGCTGTTACACAGAACTAAATGCATTTCTATCACATAACTTTAATTATGTTTATGTGTCATTAAAAATATGTATTTTATTTTCAAGGAAAATCTGTAGATATTTCTTAGAAATATTATATTTACTGTGTCTTCAAATCAGCTGTATACTATTTGTTTCCTAGGGCTGCCCTAACAAGGTACCACAGCTGGGTGGCTTGGGACAACAGAAAATTTTGTCTCGAAGTTCTGTAGGCAGAAGTCCAAAATCACGGTGTTGGCAGGACCAGCCTCCTCTGAAAGTGCCAGGGAAGCATCTGTTCCAGCTCTGTCCCAGCTTTTGCGAGTTCATTGGCTGGTGGCAGCTTCCCTCTAACCTTCGCAGGGCATTCTCCCCGTGTGAATGCCTGTCTTTTCACATGGCGTCCTTCATGTGAGGATACCCCGTATTGGGTTAGGGCCAACCCTTCTCCTATATGACACCATCTATAACCCCTATTGTCTCCCCATGACCCATCCCATTCTCCAGAACCACCCTGCCACTGTCCATGTGCACTTCTAACCCCTGCACTCTGTGTAGTCTCAATGCCATTGTCTATGGGAAATGAATCTCAAGAGTCTCTGCAGATGCTCAGACACCTTTTAAGAAAATCCTGGGAGACACCTAGGAGCTCAGCCTTACTGGAAGTGTGCAGGGTAGGTCAGCAGACCAGAGACTCAGAGAAGGGGCAGCACAGGGGAATGGGGAAGCTCAGTCCCCACCCCTCTTGAGACAGCTTCCTGTCCTTCCCTGGGTCCTGCAAGAGTGGTCTCTGGCCAAAGCTGCTGAGGAGGCCACCTTCCAGCCTCCATGAGGACTCTGGGGCCATTTGGGGCAGATAGAGCTGGCACATGATACTAGCAGGCTGAGGGGACCCCAGCGCAGGACAGTTAGTTGCCATTCAATGAGACCGACATCATCACTGCCCTCACTGAGTGGAGTGACAAAGGGTCAAAGTGATGAGTGAGTTTCTGGAAGCATCCTGAAGCTGCAGGGGTAGGGCTGGAACATCATAAAATCCCAGCCACTGTGGGCCCCTGACACTTCTTTCTCAGGTCCACCTCCTGTGCTTCTGATAGAAAGAGGCTTCTTGTACTGTGCAGGTTCAGGAAGTGCTAAGTCACCATTCCAGGAGGAGAGAGACAAGTCAATGGTGTTGGTTAGTCCTAGGTAGACAAGGGCTGCTGTGGCAGCGTTGCAGAGGGTCTGGCTGTGTGTGTCTGGAGACGTCATCTTTGCCAGTGAGTCTGAGTCTGTGTTTGTGTCTGGCTGTGCCCACATGTTCATCCCAGTGAACAGTTTGTGTCATGCCACCCCATGTGTCTTTGGGAGAGTTCAGGTGTTTGAGTGGTGGCTCCCTTGTCCTGGCAGGAGCGTTTGTGGTTGTCCATGTGTCTTCCTGAAGAGCTGTGGTGTTTCCCCAGTGTGTCTACTGAAACCCTAATATACAGTAAGCCCACATGGATTTGCAAGTGACTTGTATTTAACTTTTAAGATGCGAAGTTATTATAATAAATTCTAATGAGATATTAAGAAGTAGAAAGCTTCATAATTATTCTTAGTAGGTTTTCATGAGCTCCAGCATTTCAGAGTGCTTGCTTCTACAGTAACAGCATGGCACACGCTTGCAGTAATTGAAACTCCTCTAGATTTTCTCATATCTAAATTTCTTTCCAAATATATTGGTATTTTTTACTCTAGTTTTCTAACCAACAGTGGTCCCGCCAGAGGAACTCCGGAATGGTAATTGTCCTAGGATGAAATACTTTAGATTGCAGTCATTGTTGCTGCAGGGAAAGGACAGATTACACCAAACCGGCTCTCCCTACCGCCTGTGATGTAACGGGTTCAGATGATGCCATCTTGTTAGTTTTCCAGTGGAACGCTGAGTGAAGCTGCTATGTGGCAAGAGTATGAGCACAATTTACATTTCAATGTGCATTTATTCAGTTGTCCTATCATTATTTCAGTAAAGCTTTGCTTCCAAGTATTTAAGTTGACATCATTTTGTTTGCATAAAATAGACGTAAGCACCCACTAACCATTCCTGCATGGAGACTTTCTTGATCCTTTGTCAGTCTTAGAAAATTTCTTCCTTCTCTGACCTAGACAGCCCCAGAGCACAGATCGTTTCTCCTTAATAAAGGGCATGTTTTGCCTGACATTAACTTGAAAACTGTGTAACTTTTAAATTTATTGTAAATGTGCCCCGGCTGGTGTGGCTCAGTGGATTGAGCGCAGGCTGCGAACCAAAGGGTTGCCAGTTCGATTCCCAATCAGGGCACATGCCTGGGTTGCAGGCCTGGTGCCCAGTGGGGGGCATGTGAAAGGCAACCACACATTGATATTTCTCTCCCTCTCTTTTTCTTCCCATCTCTCTAAAAATAAATAAAATCTTTAAAAAATAAATTATTGTAAATCTGTAAATAACTGTTAGCACAATTTTGTTTATTACACACTGCAATTAGCATTTATTTTCATGCTCACAGATTTGGCCATGGCTTGGGTCGATTACCCAAGTGATGGATCTTCAAGTCCGTTCTGGATCTGACCTGGCTCTGATCCAAGTATGTCTACTCTGGGGCTGAAGTTTAACCAACAGCACATTGGGGAAGGTTCCTCATCATCTATCACTCCAAGTATAGAGGAAAGCCAAATGCACAAACACATTTCAGGGTTTCTTCTTATGGCATTCACTCACATAGCATTGTCTTAAGCAAGTCACATGGCTCAAAATGAAGGGGACAAGAATGACAGTCTTACTACCATGAGACATTGCTAGATTGTTCCACAGGGGATTGAAAAATTTGAAACAATAATGCAATCTCCTGCATCATCTGAAAACGCTTTAGGAAAGAACTTGCATTATACAGCATAATTATAGAGAATGTCCTTAGAAAACCCTTTCAAAAGTAGTTCCCTGTTTATTTTGGGAAAATTCAAACTTTGTATAAGCAGAGAGAATGGTTTCAGAAAATGTCATAATACCCATTAGCGACCTTCAACAATTTTCCATCAGGTGTCTTCCCTAGAACACCCAGCTCCCTCTGGATAATTATGAAGTAGTTTTCAGCATATCATTTTATCCTTTAATATTCTGTAATGTATCTGTTTGCTTAATGTAACCATAATCAATGCCATTATCACACCTAACACTTAACCCCTTAACATATTCAAATATATAGGCAGTGGCCAGTTTCTCTTATGGGCTATATAATTTTAAACCCTTTGCTGTTGGATTGTTTGCACTGGGATCCAATAGGATCCATATGTTTAAATTTATTTTTCCTTTTTGATACTTAATATATATTTAATCCTCACCCAAGGATATGTTTATTGATTTTGTTTATTTGTATATTTCAAAAAAGATTTTATTTGTTTATTTTTATAGAGAGGGGAAGATAGGGAGAAAGAGAGGAAGAAAAAAATTGATGTGCGGGAGAAGCATCTGTGGGTTGCATCTTGCAAGACCCCAACTGGGGACCTGCCGGCTACCCACTCATGCCCTGACCGGGAACCAAACCAGTGACCTTTTGGTCCACAGGCCAGCACTCAATCCACTGAGCCACCCCAGCCAGGACTGGTTTTATTAAAAAAAGATATATATATATATATATATATATATATATATATATATATATATACACACACACACACACACACACACACACATATATATATATATATATATATATCTTTTTTATACTCACCTGAGGACATTTTTTCCCACTGCTTTTAGAGAGGAACGGAGGGAGAAAGAAACACCAATTGTTCATCTCCCATTGTGCCCAGACTGGGGATGAACCCAAAACCTTTTGGTGCAGGTGATGATGCTCCAACCAACTGGGCAACCCAGCCTGGGAGGCATTCATTTAAAAAATAAAACCAACAAAAATATATTAGCTATATTTTTATTTTTAGCTGTATTTTTAATGTTTTATAAATCAAGTGAGTAATATATTTTTAATGGGAAGACTCTTCTATACATGCTAATCCTCTAAGCACTACTTTTTATAGAGGACAATTTTTGCAAACTATAAAACTTTTTCACTTCTGTTTGTAAATAAGTGGGGTGGGAAACAATGGGCAAGGCCTTAACAATGTCAATGGCCAAACATCAAAATTACCCAGACTTTGCATTTCACATGGTGACATCATCATTCAATGTCTGTGTTCTTAAAAAGCACAGACCCATGAGTGACTTCACAGTGCCAGGTCAACTTCTGATCTCTGGAGGACTTCAGGCCTTCCTGTTTCCGCCCAGTCTGTTCTGGGTGGCCCACTTTCTCTGGACGGGATGGAGGGTGTCGCTCCATGAGGAAACAGTCTGGACAGAGTAGGTGCCTCCGAATGACTGCTAAATACACCTTGATGACTCAGAACTAGCTCTACTGGAATGCAGACATTGCTCTTCTGGCCAGCTGGAAAAGGTCTGTTCTGCTAGCGGGGAACTGTCCAATCAGGAGTGCTGGGGTGGGCTGGGGCAAAGCCATGACTATCCAATCAGAGTCCCTAACGGAGGGGTGTGCCCAGAGCACTGTCCAATCAGGTGATGGGCTTCGCTCACCCTAGGCGCCCAGGCGCTGCTACACCCCATGGGCCCATGTACCCCTCTCTGTTGAGCTCACCGGCTGGGTTACTACTTGGAGGACGGAGTGAGATCCTGGAGCTGGGCCACAAGATGGTAAGTGAGGGATTGAGGGGAGAGGGAGTCCTGGGGGCCTGACCGGAGTCTCTGCCTTTTGCAGTGGGTGGGCTTCCAGCATCCAGTCCTGTCCGCACTGAGTCTGGGGTCCCAGGACTGCCAGGGGGGACTCAGATGCTCACAGCTGGGGGGGCGGGGCCTCTGGTTGGCTCCTCCCACAGGACAGCACGTGGGGCGGGTTGGGAATTTGGGGAAATCTGTAGGGGGCGTGTAGGAGAGATTTCCTGGTAGGTTCTAGGTCCCTAACTGACTTTGACCCCATTTCTCATTCCCTGGAGGGACACAGTTGTAACTGTAATGGGGTCCAGAATTCAGGGTGTCCAGGAAATAATAAAAATATAGGATGTCCTCGCCCCCACAAGTCTGAACTGGGGGGGATGGGATACAGGGAGCAGGGCCATTGAGAGTCGTTTTGCATAGCAACAGTTTTGCAAATAACTTCAGGAATGGTCATTTAATATATCTATAACTTTTGACTGTTTTCTTGGATATGTTAAATAGCTGTGGCCTTGCTTTGAGCCAGGGAGGTGGGAGTGACTATACCCCTGACTTAACAGGGAGGCAACTCTCCCTGATTTGCTCCATGCCCTGGGGCCATGCCTACCCAGACTGACAGTGGCAGCTCAGAAAAGCTGGAGAAATACAGGAATGCTGGCAGGTGTAGCCAATTGTGGGAGGAGTTGGAAATGGGGGTGCAGAGGAAGATTGGCACTGGGATTTAAACCGAAGCTCGGCAGCCATGTAAAAAAAAATGTGGCTTTGGGTGCTCCCTTTGCCATGCAGCTTAGGAAGATTGGAAAGCAAGATGTAGCAGTGATGCAGAGCTCTCTCTTAGCAGTTTGGAAGAATGCAGGAGAGATGCTGCAGGAAGGAAAGGGGTAAAAGGACTCCTGCTGGTGGGTCAGGAGAAGGCGCCAGGCGGGTTTGGATTGGGAACTGGAGATCGCAGTGGCAACACAGCTGATGGTGCTGGGAACTGAGGGAGGCCTGCCAGCAAAGCACAGATTACTGGGAAGAAGGAGGTGGGGCTACCAGAACCACGGACTTCTATTTCTTTTCCTGAGATACGGTCCCCTGAACTGGGCAGAGGGGGGAAGGAAGGACTGTGTGCATTTATGGGTAGAGTGATCCCTCACCTATCACAGGAGCTATGTTCCAGAGACCCCCACAATAGGTGAAAACCCGCAAAGTAGCGGTGTTATATTTATTTTATTATTTATATATATTTTAAGGTTTTATAAACCCTTCCCACACTCCTATAAACCTTTACCACTCTCTTATTTAAACCTTTTACCACACTCTTATAAACACTTCATATGCTTTTAAACACTTTATACTCTCTTAAACCTAAGTAATTTTAACAACATATACAATTCTATATGGGTACTCACCAGTGAAGTATACTACAACTTGAATGATGAAGATCATGAATTATGTAGCTGTGCAGTACTGATGGCGATGAGGGTGATGACGATGAGATGAATGTACTGCACAGCCAAGAAGAGCATCACAGCTCTTCTGAAGGCACCGCTTCATCAGGCGCTTCATCAGGTGGCGCAGTATCTTCACCCTGGGCCGTAACTTCTATTTCCGCTAAAGGCGTAGGAGTAACTGATCTCTTCATCCGAGTGATGAACATAGTTATGGGGAGTTGCTGGTGCTGCTTTTCCTTCTGAGTGAGAAGGTTTTTATAAACTGACATGCCACTTTCGATTGTATTTATGAAGTGCAACGAACGAAGCATCTGGGGGTCTCATTCTTCAGCCACTCACTGAGTTCTTTGGCCATTCTGACCATGGTTGCAAGACGATTGAGTGTTAGGCCAACCTCCTCCTCTTCTCCAACCCATAGTTCATCTTGTTCCTCATCCTCTTCTTCCCTTGCTGACTTTGTCATCTCCGTCAGGTCTTTGTCCATCAACGGTTGTGAGTGGACATCTGCAGAGGCAGCTTCTCCATGCAGAGAAATGCTCTTGAGTCCAAAGTGTCTCTGAAATTTGTCAAACCAGCCCTTGTTGGCACCGAATGGGGTTGGTCTGGTGGGAGAGGCACTTGACGGTCCTGCTTCTGCCTCACCGTCCTTGTCTTCATCCTCGTCACTGTTGTGAACATCCATGCTTTCTGCAAAACTATCATAAAGTTTCTTGGCCTTAGTCTGGATGGTGTTGGTATCCAGTGAGATATTCTTCTTCCTGCAGTCATTTACCCACAGGGCCAATGCAGACTCCATCCTCACAATGGCCTTATTGCGGGAAGTAACCACCCTCTTTGCAGTCTTGTTAAAAGTCATTGTTGCCGTAGACCTAATATTCTTCTCGTCTTTCTTTATGTAGCGAACAGTAGATTCGTTGATCCCGTAATGGTGGCCTACAGCTGCGTAACTTTTGCCTTCCTTTAATATATCAAGAAGTCCCACCTTTTCTTTGATGGTAAGCATATTCCTCTGATGCTTGCATTCACTGCCAGAAGCCTTAGAAGGCACAGAATGTTTGGGTGGCATCGTAGGGCTTGAAATAAATTCAAACTATTACAAAAATTTCACAAAAACACAACACCGCAGAGCAACACTACACGCAGTGATCAGACGTCGATGTGAAGTGGACAAGGAGAGATGCAGAACGTATGGGCACAGTGCGGGAGAGCAAACAGATCAATGCTACGGTCACTGAGCCAATCAGCGCCCAGGATACAGAACACAGTGCTGTGGTTGGTCGCCTTCCACTCCATCAGCCAATAGTGTGCCGTGTACAATCTCAC
>PVJI01022706.1:0-24795 GCA_004026765.1 Micronycteris hirsuta
GAGAGCAAAGGCCTTGACACTAAGTCATCTGTTAACTTTCATAGACTCAAATTTCTACCTTCATAACATCGCTATATTTTTACTTTAATGACTGCTACCAGAACCCATGGTCAGAATACAGCTGCTGGATTCAAATCAAAAGAAATGTCATTGTTACATCTCTTGGAATCAGAGTAAAGCAGTACTAGTAATGCAACAGTGCTGCAGTCATAGGAAAGATCATACAAAACTTACACAATAGATGATTGATAAGCAAAAAATCTCCACAACAGTGTTCTTCAATTGCGAGTGGCAGTTTGAATTAAACAGTTTTGTAATTGGTACAGAATTTTTCTATTGTCATAGCTAGCTTTCTGCCATACTTAAAAGATAACAGTTTTTAAATAAATACTGTAAAAGCAAGATTACTTCTTAATACCTTAAAATGTTAGACTGTTTTCGAGAGATTCAGAAACACATAATAAATTATTTTTGCTAAGAATTCTTTTTCTAATCAAACGTTTAGAAATAAGTTTCTTTGAGCGATTTATCTTCACACTATAAAAAAGAACTCCTCTGTAAAGTAACAGTTTTGGATACCAGACAAATTTCACATACAAGTTATATTTTCCATTTAAAAAAATGAGGTGTCAATGTTTATGGTTTCTTAACTTCTTATAAAATGAATCAAACACATAAAATTTGAGAGAAGTATACAATGTGCTCCGATATAACAGCCTAGTTTCAATAGTTGGCAAGCTTTGGCATTCTTGTTTCATATAGTCTCTCTTTTTGCTGATATACTTTAAAGCAAATCCAGGTGTTGTATTCTTTTACTGATCTTTAATAGATAAAGGATTTAACAGAACCTCTTTATCATTACCACACATTGTAATAATTCCTCAATAATCTCATACCTATTTCATGTTTGACTTTCCCAGACTGTCTCAAAAATGTATTTTTCAGTTTTGTTCAATATATTGATCATCTGACAGCAAATTGTGATACACTAAATAAAATATTTTGCCTCAAAAGTTAATGCTATCCAAATTAGAACATGAGAAATCTTTTTAAGAGCTTCTCACTGTTCCTATGATGATTCACCAAAACCAAAATCTTACCCAATTCCAAGTCTCAGATATGACCAAGACCTCTCCTTGTTCCACAATAATCCAATATTTTCTTAACAGTTAAGTAATCTCAGTGACTGATGATGGATTAAAAGAATCAAGTTTGTATAATCAGCTAAAGGTAATAAAAAAGCAATGCAGGAACCTCGATTGGAGGCTGAATGAAAGGATAAAAAAACTACTTACAAAAGACATTGTGAAATAACAGATAAAAATATGTATTGGTTTCTGCTCCTAGTTCCTGGCATAGAGTTCCTAAAATCCTTGTAATTTCCTAAGTAACATGAACACTAGGAGCATCTCTTGTTCTAACATTTGTCTTTGTCTCCATCCCTCACACAGGGCTCATGAAACCTTCTAAATTCCTAAATGATAAAGTAACTCTGGGTGTGATTCTAGATAGAGGCTGGTCACCAGAAAGACCATGCCATGATCCAGAGAGAGGAGACAGAAATAGTTAATAATTGATCATGTCTATATGAACACACCTCCATAAAATCCCAATTGCAGAGGGTTCAGAGAGCATCCAGGTGGGTGAACACATCCATCCATGCCAGGAATGTGAGACAGAAGCTCCTGTACTCAGAACCCTCCCAGACTTCATCCTATGTATATTTTTATCTGGCTGTTCATCTATGCACTTTATCATATCCTTTAATAAACTGGTAAACATGCATGTTTCTGAGTTCTGTGAGCCCCTCTGGCAAATTACTCAGACCTGAGAAGGGGTCATGGGAACCACCAATCCACATAGGTGGTTAGTCAAGAGTCCCAGGTGATAAAGTGAACTTGCAACTGTCATCTCAAGTGAGGGTGGGAAAGGGCAGCCTTAGGGGACTGCGCCCTTAACCTGTGAGATCTGAAGCTATCTCTGAGTGGGTATTTTCAGGATTTAGTTAAATTGCAGCTACTGTGGAAGACTTGCTTGTGTGGAGGAAAAAAACCCACACATTTGGTGACCAAAAGTATCAAAAGTGAAGTGTTCTGGGTCACTAGTAAAGGACAAATTTAGGAAAGAGACACAGCAGAGAAGAGCTGGGATTTCCCCCACACAGGAGGAGGAAAACAAATTTTCTTTTATAGACATTATTTGCATATTTGGAAAAATTTGAATATGTAATTACTATAGTGTTATAAATGTAGGTATAAAGGAGAATGTCCTTATTTTTATTATTTTAAAGTTTTTTTTTTTAATTTATTTTTAGAGAAGGGGAAGGAAGGGAGAAAGAGAGGGAGAAAAACATTGATGTGTGAGAGAAACATTGATCAGTTGCCTATCACAACTGGGACCTGGGCCACAACCCAGGCATGTGCCCTGACTGGGAAGCAAACAGGTGACTTTTTGGTTTGCGGGACAACGCCCACCCCACAGAAACACACTAGTCAGAGTGAATGTCCTTATTTTAAGCGGATACATGCCAAACTTTCAAATGATTCAGGAAAGAAATGTACTTGCTGTGTGTGTGTACACATGCATGTGTGTGTACAATAGAGCCAATAATTTTGCTAAAATATTAACACATGGTGAATCTTAGATAAAAGATAAGTGTTCATTACACAATCCTTTTACCTCTTCTGTAAGTTGTCGGAGGCAGAGGAGAAAGAAGAATGTATTGCCTCCTTTACCCTCTCTATTATGTTTGCGGTTTGGGGTTTGTTTTTTTTTTTTTAATTTTTTTAAATTTATTTTTTAATTGTTCAGTACAGTTTTCTGCCTCCCCCCAAGCCCAACTCCCCAGCCCTTCCCACCTCCCCTCCCCCGCCCCTGTTATTGTCCATGTGTCCTCTATAACTGCTCCTGCAAACCCTTCACCCTTTTCCCCTAAAATTCCCTCCCCTCTCCCCTCTGGTCACCATCAGCCTGCTCTCAATTTCAGTGTCTTTGGTTATATTTTGCTTGTTTATTTGTTTTGTTGATTAGGTTCCTGTTAAAGGTGAGATCATATGGTATTTATCTTTCACCTGTTTGGGTTTTTTATTTGGTCTTGTATGTGCCCTGTCCGGAGATGGAACCCACAACCTCGGCATAGCAGGATGACAATCTAATCAAGTTGACATTCTAATTATGACATTCAGGATTACATTCTAATCAGGGCGAGCTACCCAGCCAGAGCTGTTACTTTTCCTTTTTTTCACCCATTTTGTTCACCCTGGTTTTTTTCTTTTTTGATAGCACTGATTGTTGTAAATAAAACTTTAAAACTAAAGATTAAAAAGCATACTTTCATTTGCCAGAAATAAAATATCATAGTCTTTCCAGACATTTTAACATAAACCTTTTTGACATATGTAGTGAGAGAAATATTATACAATCTAAATTATACTCTATATCCCACTTTTCTTTTCACATAATAGCATGAACATTACCCCTCTAAATTGAGGTCTATAGAGTCATGTCCTGCTTAACAATGGGGATACATTCTGAGAAATGTATCGTTAGGCAATTTCATCATGTGAGCATCAGAGAGTCCACTTAAACTGGATGGACTAGCCCACTACATGCCTGCACTACATGATATAACCGATAGCTCCTAAGCTACAAACTTGTACAGCATGTTACTGTACAAAACAACACATGATTCAGTCAAGCACGGGAGAAAATGCTGCAACCAAGAGACGCAGTAAACATGAGAGGTATGAAGCTACTGCAGGTGTAACATGGCAAACTGTTTTGCACCAAACTTTGTTTTTATAAGTAGAAAGAATACACTCTAAAATAACAATAAAAAGTATTTAAATACATAAATCAGTGATGGTCATTACCAAGTACTATGTACTGTACATAACTACATGCTATACTTTCAGACAACTAACAGCACAGTTTGTTTACACCAGCATCACCGCAAACAGATGAGTAATGAATACACTGTGACATCAGAACAGCCACGACATCACTAAGTAATAGAAATTTTTCAGCTCCATCTTATGGGACCACCATTGGATATGAGGTCTGTCATTGACCAAAATGTGAGTTATATGGCACAAGACTATATCCTCATTCTCTTGCGAAAGGCAGAATACTGCAGTGGCTTTCAGCAAGGGTTAACAAACTTTTCATAAATATTAAGTTTTGAGGGCCATACAGTCCCTGTTCCATCTACTCAATTCTGTTGTAGCAAAAAAAGCAGCCATGGATAATACATAAATAAATAAGCAAGTTGTGTTTCAATAAAACCTTATTTATAGACACTAAAGTGTAAGCTTTGTATAATTTTTATGTGTCATGAAATTATCTTTTGGTTTTTTCACATACAGATGATAACATAAGTAGTTGCAGGAATATAAAATACAGAATAGGGAATATAATAAACAACATTGTAGTAACTAGGCATGGTGCCAGGTAGGTACTTGAAATATCAGGGAGATCACTGTGTAAAGTATATGATTGTCTAACCACTATGCTGAACACCTAAAAGTAATATAAAATAATGTTGGACGTAAACCGTAATTGAAAAATACAAATTTTATAAAAGTAATGACAATCCAATTTGTGGTGACCAGTGCAAAAAAAAAAAAGAGTGGGGGGCCTCTCCCTAGCCAGGTAGCTTGACTGGTTGGAGTACCATACCAATACACTAAGGTTGCGGGTTTGATCCCCGGCCAGGGCACACAGAGGAAACAACCAATGAATGCATAAACAAGTGGAACAACAAATCAATGTCAATGTCTCTGTCTCTCTGTCTCTCTCTCCTCCACCTCTTCCCTCCTCTCCTCCACCTCCCTGCCTTCCTCTTTTTAAAAATCAATAAATAAAACAATTTTCTAAATTGGGACTCAAGAATTTCATTAAACCCAGCACTGTGCTTCAAAAGAGTGGGAACCGCCCTGACTGGACAAATTATATAAAGTACTTAAAATGATCCTAATATATATTAAGTGTTTTCTATATGTCAGGTATCATTATAGTTAATAGCTAAACAACATTGTACTAGCACAGTTTTTCCAATATATAAGCAATCTGATAAATATCTTGGCTCATATAACTTTCCACAATTTTCCTACTATTCCTTAAAAGAAATCCCTAGATGTAAAAATGCTGAAACAAAGTAGATGTATTTTTAAATCCTAAGATCTTTTATAACTTTGTCCTTTGAAAAAGCTATGCCAAACCACATTCTTTCCAACAGTAGGAGAACTGTTTCCCTAAAGCTTTCTCAACAATGGCAACTCTTTAAAAATTGTCACTTTGACAAATTGGCTCACTTCAGCTTTAAATATTCAGTCTCATTGCATCTTAGTAACTTACGTCATCATTCTTTCCAAAGTACTTTTGGAAGCACCGTATAGCAGATTGTATTTTCCAAAGATGGCCACACGTGGTCTTCTGTAACATGGCCTTGGCAATCTACTATCAATACAGTGAACCCTGTGACTGCTCTCACACAATACAGTAGAAATAATGTTGTATCTGTTCCAAGCTTAGCCCTTAATTGGTCTGGTAGCTTCAACTTCTGTCTCTTAAAACTGAGCTAACCACCCTCATACAAAACATGCTGTGGAAAGCCTGAGGCATTTAGAAAAGTCCAGAAAGATGACATGCCAGGTGAAAAAAGACAGAAAGACCAAGAAGCACAAGAACATCAGACAAATGAATGAACAAGCCACAGTGAGAGTGAATCATCCAGCCACAGCTACCCAATTGTCATAACATGGATCAGAGATGAATCATCTAGCCAACACCTTTCCAGACTCCTGACCTACCAATCATAAGCACAATAGAATGGTTATTTTAAGTCACTGAATTTTAGTTTTGTTACAGAGCAATATATAACCAGATCATCATTTAAAGTGAAAACACTGATAAAAATTTAAGATCACTTCCGGCCAAAATGGAGGCATAGGTAGATACACTTTGCCTCCTCACACTACCAAAAGAAAGACAACAGCAAATTTAAAAACAAAAAACAAAAAACAACCAGAACTGCCAGAAAATTGAACTGTATGGAAGTCCGACACCAAGGACTTATTTGAAAAAATAATGAAGGAAAAATTCCCCAATCTGGCCAAAGAAATACGTCCAGGAAGTCCAGAGAGTCCTAAAGAAGTTGGACTCAAGGAAGCACACACCAAAGCACATCATAATTATATCACCCAATATTAAAGAGAAGGAGAGAATCTTAAGAGCATCAAGAGAAAAGGAGACAGTTATCTACAAAGGAGTTCCCATAAGACTAACATCTGATTGCTCAAAAGAAACCTTGCAGGCAAAAAGGGGCTACAAAGAAGTATTCAAAGTCATGAAAGGCAAGGACCTACATCCAAGATTAGTCTATCCAGCAAAGCTTTCATTTAGAATGGAAGGGAAGATAGAGTGCTTCCCAGATAAGGTCAAGTTAAAGGAGTTCATCCTCACCAAGCCCTTATTAAATGAAATGTTAGCCCGGCTGGTGTAGCTCAGTGGATTGAGCGCGGGCTGGGAACCAGAGGGTCCCGGTTTGATTCCCAGTCGGGGTACATGCTTGGGTTGCGGGCCAGGTCCCCAATGAGGGCCATGTGAGAGGCAACCATACATTGCTCTTTCTCTCTCCCTTCTCCTCTCTCTGAAAATAAATAAAATAAAATCTTAAAAAAAAAAAGTTAAAGGGACTTATCTAAGAAAAAGAAGATCAAAACTATGAACAGTAAAATGACAACAAACTCACAACTACCAACAACTGAACCTAAAAAACCCCCACAAAAACAAAAACAAACTAAGCAAACAAGTAGAAGCAGGAACAGAATCACAGAAATGGAGATCACATGGAGGGTTATCAGTGGAGAGGGGTCAGGGGAGAATAGAGCAAAAGGCACAGAAAATAAGAAGCATAAATGGTAGGTACAAAATAGACAGGGGGAGGTTAGGAATAGTATGGGAAATATAGAAGCCAAAGAACTTATATGTACAACTCATGGACATGAACTAAGGGAGGGAATGCTGGTAGGAGGTGGCGTGCAAGGCGGAGAGGAATGAAGGGGAGAAAAAAATGGGACAACTATAACAACATAACCAATAAAATATACTTTAAAAAAACAAAAAATAATTTAAGATCATATATCTCCAAATCAATGTGTATTTCAAAGGTTACCTTAGAAAAATACACTTACTTTGATGATATTGGAATTGCTAAAAGCATCTTAAGGACATTTTTTTTTAATAATAACTTAAGGGGCCTTTGTTACATTTATTTCAAATTCTCATTTTGAGTCAGGTGCCCAAAGGGCAAAGTTTCAAAAAGACTATCTTAGCCCTGGCAGTGTGGCTCAGTTGGTTGGGCATTGTCCTGCAAACCAAAAGATCTTCAGTTAGATTCCTGGTGAGGGCACATTCCGGGGTGTGGGTTCAGTCCCCAACTGGGGCCTGTGTGGAGGCAACCAATGGACGTTTCTCTCCATCTTTTTCTCCCTCCCTTCCCCTCTCTCCAGCATCAGTAAAAGAACAAAAATTATATACAAAAAAGAGTGTCCTAGATTTTCATAATAGAAAGCCGACTGAAAAAAATAAGAGTTTATCAAGGTGACAAAATGAGGCTTTTTTTTAAAGATTTTATTTATTTATTTTTTAGAAAGGGGAAGAGAGGGAGAAAGGGAGAGAAACATCAATGTGTGGTTGCCTCTCATGCACCCTGTACTGGGGACCTGGCCTGCAACCCAGACAGGTGTCCTAGACTGGGAATCAAACAGGTAACCCTTTGATTTGCAGGACAATACTCAACCACTGAGCCACAGCAGCCAGGGCAGAATGAGACTTTTAAAAAAAATTTTCTATACAACTATAATAAGCATTAATTCTCTGAACAGTTCAGTTTGTGAATTAAATATAATATTTCCTTAGAAACCTCATATATAAATATTCTGGTAGCCTAGAAGCATATTAGTCATGATATTTCAAGAACGATGACAACTACCAAAGAGGACCTAAAGATTTTGGTTTGACTTAATTATAGTAAGTCCTAAATGTCATCAGTAGGTTCTTGAAAACTATGGCTTTAAGGGAAATGTATAACAAAACAAATTTTACCATAAGCTAATTGATACAAGAATTAAGTTCATATGGCATATTTTTGGTCATGAAAACATCACAGAACCTCTAAATAAAGACCCAAAACACTACTAATATTAAACATTGAAATAAATGTGAGCTACACATAACATTTAAGAAAGATGAGTAATTGGTGTGATCACTTCACAAGTTATATAAAAGTCTAATCATGGGGTTGTATACCTGAAACTAATGTAATATTGCCTGTCAACAATAACTTAAAAATAAAAAATATTTTCAAAAACAAAAATATTTTTAAAAAAGAAAGATGAATAAAAACAAATAAGATTATTAATTTCCCACTGTTTATTCCAGTTCAGGGTTATGGTTGCCAGAGTCTATCCCAGCATCTCAGGACACAAGGCGGGAATCAACCCTGGAGAGAACACCCTTCTATCACAGGGTGCACTCACACACACCCACAACCACACAGACTGGGAAAACTGAGACATGCAAATTCACCCAACATGCACATCTTTGGGTGGTGCAAAAAAACTGGAGTACCCAGAGAAAATACACAGACATGGGAAGAACATGAAAACTCCAAAATGACAGCTGCACTAGAGGGACTGATTTTTGTCCTCACGGACTGAATCGATATTGTTTGAGGACCTGTTGCGCTACACTGTGACAGAAAATTTAAACAAGCCCTAGCAGCTGTCATGAATTACTTACAGTTTTGCAATTCACCAATAATAGAATAACAGGAAAATTCCTAAAATAAAAATTATAGTATGTTATGTGAAAATGAGGAATGTATGAATATTTTATGAGAGTAATTTTTGGCAATAAAAGCCTGTACTCAAACTATTATGTGCAAGGAATTGCTCTGAGTGAGAGTGAAAGAATACAAAGATACTGGTGGTCTCTGTACCAAAGAGTTTATAATCTAACAGGAAGGATGAGATGGGATCACATCTGTTTGTAAGGTAAAATTACAAAAAGCTAAATACAGCTGCCAATTCTAATTAACAGCTCCACCTGGGCACATACTAGGTATTTCAAACTAAACAAATACAAAAATAGAACTCTTAATTTTTAACAAAACCCTTTGCCCCTTGCCTTCCCCTTATTAGCAAACAATACCTCCATACACCAAGTTGTGAAGGCCAAAAATGTTTTTTTCCCTTCCCTATAAAAAATTCAACAGAAAGTCTTATCAATTTTATCACAAAAATTATCTCCACTATCTCCCAAGTCATCTCTTGCCTGGCCTAGCCTAATAAGTAGTTTCCTGTAATGGCTTTCTTAAGTGGTCTCACTACATCTACTCTCACCCCTTTACAACCCATTTTCCAAACAGTGGTCAAAATATTTTAAAAATATGAGCCTTATCATTTCTCACCACTGCTAAAAGCTTTCTAATGGCTTCCTATTGCACAAACCATAAAATCCAAGTTCTTACTATGGATGACTTACAAAGCCTAACATGATCTAGTCTCTACCTATGTCTTTGAACTTATCTCCTTACCATTCTTGTTCTTGGTCAATCTGCTTCAGCCCACATTAGCCTTCTTTTTGTTCCTTGAAGATCAAGCTCCTTCCCACCTTGAGGCCTCTGATCTACAAGCCTCACCCTGCCCAACCTGTAGCACTAGTCATCAAACTTTGCAGTGTCAACAGAAAGACAAATTTCATGGGGTTCCTAATGGAAATGACACATCACATCACTACCTATGAGTTTTCTTGCCAAAAATATTTTAAACTAAATCTATCTAGAGGAAAAAAATCAGACAAATTCAGAAAGTGGGATATTCTACATGATTATTTTTCTACGCTCATGAAAAAAGTAACAATCATGAGATTGTTAGTTATCATATTATCTATAATCCAGAAAAGTAAGGGAACAACACAACCAAAACACAAAAAAGCAATAGGTGTTATGCTGTAATATCTTCAAAAATATAAAATGCAACCATATTTTAAAACCATAATACCTTTCTAACAATATTGAAATTTTATAATGTACAAAATTATTAAATAAAAAATAGCAAAGCTACCAAAAATTTGCACTTTGATTATAAGAAGGTAATATGTAAACTAATGAACAAAGACTAGATCTTTGGCAATATTGCAATCCAGCTGAGTGGAGACTTTTGGGGATGCTTTATGTGTGGGACATAGGTAAATCTTAGGAAGCCAGAGGGTGGAATGTAAATAGTAGACAGAATAATGGCCACGCAAGGATGTCCACATTCTTTTTTTCCTTTTAATCCTCACCTGAGGACATTTTTTCACTGCTTTTCAAGAGAGAGAGGAAGAGACAGTGAGACAGAAAACATTGATGTAAGAAAGAAACATACATTGGTTGACTCTCATACATGCCCAAACTGGGGATCAAACCTGCAACTTTATATGTGCCTTGAAAGGGAATTAAACCAACAAACTGAGCCACACCAGCCAGAACAAGAAAATCTACATTCTGATAACCAGAATTTGTAAATATCTTAGGCAAATTACAGCAGCAGACAGAATTAAGGTTGATAATCATCTTATTTTGAGATAGGGATATTATCCTTGAGTTATCTGAGCAGGCCCAATGTTACCGTAGTGAAAGAGGAAGTCAGAACAGAGAGTGTCACAGCCAGTCCTGGCTTTGAAGACAGAAGACGGCTATGAGCCAAAGAATGTGAGCAGCCCCTTGAAACTGGAGAAGGTAAAATTCTTCTCTGGACCTTCTCTAGAAAGGAATGCAGCTCTTGCAACACCTTGATTTTAGCTAAGTGAAACCTATGTTGAAACTCTGGCCTCCAAAACTGTAAGATAATAATTTTGTATTGTTTTAAGCCAACATATTTGGGATAATTTGTTATAGCAGCAGTAGGAAATTAATAAAATTTATTCCATGACTAGATTAAGATGATCATCTGTCTACATAAAAAAGGAAAGAGTGAACTCTCTCTGGAGAAAGATAGCATCATCCAGAGCATCTACAATTTTTCAAATATAATGTACAGCATTAAATCAAAAACTAAACGGGTAGTTCAGCTGATTAGAGCACAGTCCCGATACACCAAGGTTGCGGGTTCCCTTCCAGGTCAGGACACTTAGAAGGAGCAAGCAATGAATGCATACATAAATGGAATAACTAATCAATCAATCTCTCACTCTCTCCCTCCTTCTGTCCCTCTCTCCTTTCCTCTGTCTTGATAATCAGTAAAAAAAAAAAAAAAAAAAAAAAAAAAAAAAAAAAAAAAAAAAAAAAAAAAAAAAAAAAAAAAAAAAAAAGAGTCCACCAAAAGAATGTAAAGAATAAAAACAAATAAAAATAGATCTACAGATTAACTAGACAATGATTTTATTAGATAAGGATTAAAAGTAGAGATACTCATATAAAAAATATGCAAGAAAGATAAAAAGTTGGCAATTTCAACCAAAGAACAAGAATCTATAAAAAATCAAATGAAATTGCCAAAGTGAAAATACAGTTGAAGAATCCACAGATAGGTTTAACAGCAGTTTATACACATCAGAAGATGAGCTTAATAAAAGGGAATACAGGGAACAGAAAAATATCAAATTCTCTATAAAGAATAACATTTCAGAACAGAATTGCAGGACACAGAAAAAAAACCTGCACCTCTAACATATGTGGTTTTGAGTTCCAGAAGGAGAGAAAAAAGTGAAATACAGGCAATATTTAAAGAAATAATAACCAGGAATTTCACAAGCGGATGAAAGATACTCTACAAACCCCATACTATATTAAGAAACTGCAACCCCCAATCAGAATGAATACAACAAAAACCACACTTATACATATCATATTAAAACTGCCAAAAACTCGGGCAATGGGGAAAAAAATCTTAAAAACAGCTAGAAGAAAAAGGATACATTATTCTTGAAAGAGCAACAATAAGACTAACAAACTTATAACAAAAGATAAAGACATAAAAAAATAAACAAAAAAGACAATGGAATGACATTGTGCTTTTTTAAAAAATATATTTTATTGATTATGCTATTACAGTTGTCCCATTTTCCCCCCTTTCTTTCCCTCCGCCCCCACACCCCCCCATTCCCCACCCTTTAGTTTTTGTCCATAGGTCATACACATAAGTTCCTTGGCTTCTACATTGCCTATACTATTCTTAACCTCCCCCTGTCTGTTTTCTACCTACCATTTATGCTACTTATTCTCTGCACCTTCTCCTCCTCTCTCCCCCTATCACTGCCCTGTTGATATCCCTCCATGCCTTATATAAATCCCTTTAACATTTCATATAATAAAGGCTGGGTGATGAACTCCTTGAACTTGACCTTATCTGAGAAGCACTTTATCTGCCCTTCCATTCTAAATGAGAGTTTAGCTGGATAGAGTATTCTTGGATGTAGGTCCTTGCCTTTCATGACTTGGAATACTTCTTTCCAGCCCCTTCTTGCCTGAAAGGTCTCTTTTGAGAAATCATCTGACAGTCTTATGGGCACTCCTTTGTAGGTAACTGTCTCCTTTTCTCTTGCTGCTTCTAAGATTCTCTCCTTATTTTTAATCTTGGGTAATGTAATTATGATGTGCCTTGGTATGTTCCTCTTTGGGTCCAACTTCTTTGGGACTCTCTGAGCTTTCTAGACTTCCTGGAAGTCTATTTCCTTCACCAGCTTCACCATTCATTATTTGTTCAAATAAGTTTTCAATCCCTTGCTCTTCCTCTTCTCCTCTGGCACCCCTATGACTCAGATGTTGGGACGTTTAAAGATATCCTGGAGGTTCCTAAGCCTCTCCTCAGTTTTTTGAATTCTTTTTTCTTCATTCTTTTCTAGTTGGATTTTTTTTCTTTTTGCTGGTCCATTCTGTTGATTTCAGTCCCAGTTTCCTTCTCATCCCTATTGATTCCCTGCACATTTTCCCTCATTTCCTTTAGTGTATCCTTCATTTGTTCAACTAATTGCGACCATCTTTCTTCCAATCCTGTGAGCATCCTGATTACCAGTGTTTTGAACTGTGCATCTGATAGGTTGGCTATCTCTTCGTCACTTAGTTGTATTTTTTCTGGAGCTTTGATCTGTTCTTTCATTTGGGCCATTTTTTTTTCTCAGCGCGCCTGTTACTTTAAGGGGCGGAGCCTTAGGTGTAAACCAGGGCGGGGCAACCCATGTTGTTGTACTGTGACACTGCCTGTGGGGGCGGAGCCTGAGAGAACAATGGCGCTTGCTCTGCTCTCTGCACTTCTGCAGCTACCCACAAGGAAGTTGGCCCTTCTTTGCTGGCTCCGGGGTGAGTGGGCGGGCCTGCACAGTTCCAAGTCCCTGCGGGTCTCCCCAACAAACTCTTCTGTGAGGCTGGGAGTTCCTCCCACTGCCGCCTCAACTCCCACAGGTGTTTTCAATCAGTGGTTTGAGGCTTTATTTCCCTGCGTTGGTGGGCCGCGCAGTCTGCTCCGCTCCCCAGCTTTTTCTCCGGGTTTATCTTTGTGTGAATGTGGGACCGCCTGGTCCACCAGTCCTAGCCCCGTTGGGTCCAGGTGGGCCAGCCGAGGGTTTCGCAGAGTGCGCCCGCCCTGTTTTGGCCAGGCACGCCCGCCGCAGGTCTCTCAGGGCAGCTGGAGCGTTGCCGGTACCACTCCACAAACCGCATCTCACAGAGCGCTCTCCGTCCAGTTCCACCCCGCTTACTGGTCTGGATGAAGGTGTCTTCTTTAACTCCTTGGTTGCTGGACTTCCACTCAGTTCAGTTTTCTGTCAGATCTGGCTGTTTTTGTTTTTTAAATTGTTGTTTTTCCTTTTTTGGTTGTGCGAGGAGGCACGGTGTGTCTACCTATGCTTCCATCTTGGCTGGAAGTACATTGTGCTTTAAAAAAAAAAAAGCTGACCTATTACTATTCTATACTTTGGGAAAGTAGCCATCACACATCAAAGAAAAACAAAGGTGGACTTCCAGTCAAGATTGCGATGTAGGCAGACATGGCTTGACTCCTCACAGAATAACATCAAAATTACAACTAAACTACAGAACAACAATCAACAAAATCATCAGAAATGAAGTTGAATGGAAGTCTAACAACTATGGAATTAAAGAAACCACATCAATCAAGATTGGTAGGAGGGGCAGAGACGCAGAACAGGCTGGTTCCACACCCACGTTGGTAGATTAAAAAGTCGGGAGGGATAACTGGGGAGTGAGGAGTCCCAGCACAACACCAGGCCTCCCAGCTCAGGGTTCCAGGGCCAGGATGATAAGTCCCCATAACTTCTGGCTGTAAAAACCAGCAGGGATTGAGTTGGTGGAAGAAACTTCTGGAATCCCAAGAGATCCTCTTAATGAACCCAGAAACAGACTTACTCAGACTAACTCACTTTAAGATCCAGCACCAGGGTAGCAGTTTGAAAGGCAATAGTGGAATATGAGGAGGAACTGAAGTGTCTGGCAGCAAGGCAAGAGCTGGGTGACAGCTTTCTCCCAACATAAAGGCGGGGAGAGGTCACTGTCCCTTTTCTGAACCCTCCCTCTACAGAGCCACAGAACCAGCAGGCTTGTGCCATATCTGAGATCCATCAACCTAACACCATCCCACCCTGGAGATCACCTGAGACTCTATCCCATCAAATTTATAGGCCCACCCAAGCTGTTAACAGTGTCTTTTCCATATGAATGGCTGGTCTTGGCTTATGCTTCCCAACTTTTTAAATTCTTTCAAAAAGGAAAATTCTCTCCAACTGGCCTCAGTGAGCACCCAGGCCCAAAACCTCTTACTATGTGGCCCCAGGCCAGGCACTAGCAGCAGCCAGCTTAGATTCACAGCTTGGCTTCACCTGGGAATCTCCATGGCCAACACAAGTAACAGCCATCTCATATTGCTTTATAGCTCATGCAGGTGGCCCCACAAAGAACACAAGGGGGCTGACCTTGGCCTGCACCACCCAGGAAACCCCAAACCCAGCAGACCCGGTGGACAACTACTGACCATGTGGGAGCACCACCACCCTGCCCCTGCACAGCTGATCCTCTATGGAGGGTGGAAGTTAGTGGTCAATGGTCACAGCCAGTCCCTGCAGCTGACTGACCTGGGTAAATCCCTCCATTGACCAACCAGCAGCAATCAAGGCTCAACTATAAGAGGAAGGTGTACTCAGCCTACATGAAGGGACCACCTCGAGTACCCAGGTGGGTGATAGAGGAGGCTGTGCCACTGGACCCTACAAGACACCTACTACATTAGACCAGGCTACCAAGATAGGGAGTCATAGCAGCTCTACCTAATACATAGAAACAAAGACAGGGAGGCTGCCAAAATGAGAAAAGAAACATGGCCCAAATGAAAGAACAGATCAAAACTCCAGAAAAAGAACTAAACAAAATGGAGATAAGCAGTCTATCAGATGCAGAATACAAAACACTGATTATATGGATGCTTGAGGAACTTATTAAGGACCTCAACAGCATTAAATAGATCTAGTCAGAAACAAAGGATACAATAATTGAAATAAGAACAATTTACAGTGAAACAATAGTAGAAGGGATGAAGGCAAGAATCAAATCAATGATTTCCAACATAAGGAAGGGAAAAACAACCAATCAGACCAGTAACAGAAAAAAGAACCCCCCCAATGAAGATAGTGTAAGCAGCCTCTGTGACAACTTCAAGTGTTCCAACATTTGCATATAAGTGTGCCAGAAGGAGAAGAGAAAGAGCAAGAAATTGAAAATCTCTTTGAAAAAAATAATGAAAGAAAACTCCCTGATTTAGTGAAGGAAATAGACATGCAAGTCCAGGAAGCACAGAGAGTCCCAAACAAGTTAGATGCAAAGAGGCCCACTTCAAGACACATCATAATTAAAAGTCAAAGGTTAAAGATAAAGAGAGAATCTTACAAGCAGCAAGAGAAAAGAAGTTAGTAACCTATAGGAAGTTACCATAAGACTGTCAGCTGATTTCTCAAAAGAAACTTTGCAGGCTAGAAGGGATTGGCAAGAAATATTCAAAGTAATGAAAAGCAAGGACCTACAGCCAAGATTGCTCTCCCAGTAAATATATTTAGAACTAAACAGCAGATAAAGAGCTTCCCTGACAAGAAAAACTAAAGGAGTTCATCATCACCAAACCATTATTATATTAAATGTTAAAGGAACTTATTTAAGATAAAGGTCAAAACTATTAACAATAAAATGGCAATAAATACTTATCTATCAACAATTGAATCTAAAAAACAAACTAAGCAAACAAGAAGAACAGAGACAGAATCATGGATACAGACAGCATTATTAATGGTTGCCAGATGGGAGGAGGGTTTGGGGTAATGGGTGAAGAGGTGAGAGTATTAAGAAATACAATTAAGTAGTAACAGAATAGCCATGGGGATGTAAGTACAGTATAGGAAATAGAATATCTTAAGAACTTACATGCATGACCCATGGGCATAAACAATGGTGTGGTGATTGCCTAAGGGAGTGGGGGTACAGGGTGGAGCAGGAAAAGGGGGGAAATTGGGACAACTGCAACAGCATCAATAAAATATAATGGGAAAAAAAAGGGATTTTTAGACAAATACTTACATGGCTCTTGGCCAGCAGATAAACCCTTAAAGAAAAACAAAGTATGTCTTCTAATGAAATGATAAATGTGCTAGGAAGTTAACTTGTCTTATCCATATGAAATTTACCTAGCGATGACCAAGAAAATCTAGTACCTTTATTATTATATTAGTTTAAATAATTTGATTTAAAGACCAAAATAATGGATTTTTAACTTACTATAAAGCTTCTCAAGGAGCAGAAAACTAAAAATCAAAGTAAAAAAAATTCTATCAACAAGTTAAAAACAATTTTTTAAATATCCCCATGAAAAGTTTTATCTAAAAATGAATACCTTCCAGGCTAGAACACCAAAAATCAAAATGGTTAATCCCATCAACTTCAATTCTGCATGAGTCAATAAAAAAAGTATACACACTCTACTCACATTCTGTCTAAAAGTGACCATAAAATACATATAAAATTGACTCCTTGATATTAATCACCCTAGTGACTATTCTCCATTGCCTGCCTTGGATTACACTGTTTTATCATATTTTACACTTTAATACTGAACTGTATTTTTTGAGCAGTGAAAAATTTTACAATTAAATTTGAGAATGTCTACAGTATCAGTGAAAATAAAAACATTAAAGGAGAAAAATGACCATATTCAATAAAGAATCCTGACTTATTTCAGGTACAAATTACTCTAAGATTATAATCAAGGCAATTCCTTCTGTGAGAATTTCACCTCTACATTAGGAATATATTCCTATTCATAATTCAATATTTACCCAAATGTTTATAGTAACTTAACTCACTTACTTCTCATCTGCCTAACCTCCAAATCATTTTAGATACAATTCAATGGACACAGACTTCATGTAATCTCAAATAAACATACCTATTTCCTAAGTAGTTTTCTTCTGTGACCTCAGTTCACTTATCCTTTGCTATGACATCATTTCAGGTTTAACTTTTAAAGGCACTGTGTCCTTGTTTTCATGTCTTGGTTTTATTTTTATTTTTCTTCTCCTGTTCTTTGCTCACTCTATCTTCTTAAATACTCTAAACATAAAATCTACACATGGCTCTTTTATAAGACCTTTACTGATCTCCTACAAAGTTGACTGGTGGTTTGTCCATCTACTTTACTGTTTTATCATCCATAACATTGATGATCTTCATTTGTACAAGTAACATGTAGAATCATTCACGCATTCAAGATGCTTCCAACCAATAGTTTACTTCCACATGGGAAAGCTAACACCATATCTATATATATCATCCAAGCTACTCTTCAAGGATACAGGAGAAGGAAAAAGAGTAATTAGCATTAGTGAGTGGTGCAATGAAATGCATACTGAATTCTCAATAATGCAATATAATCCATTCACTGAACATGAGAAAAAGAAAGAAACCTGCCCAAAGTCTCACAACCAGTAACTGAAAAAGACAGAAGTCAAACAGGTAACCTTCCTTCAGAGCCCACATATTTGGTCGATATTTACTACCCTAAAAGAGTGCTCTGTATAGATTATGCTTTGCCTATCAACAGCACAGAAACTTCCAGTTAAATATAACAGATTAAATATACCTATTTATCTCTATTTTCTCCAGAACTCCAATTAAAATGAAAAAAAAAGGGGGGGTACTAATACACAAGGACAAA
Source organism: Micronycteris hirsuta (assembly GCA_004026765.1). Taxonomy (NCBI): domain Eukaryota; kingdom Metazoa; phylum Chordata; class Mammalia; order Chiroptera; family Phyllostomidae; genus Micronycteris; species Micronycteris hirsuta. Next base: position 18,252 of record PVJI01022706.1, read on the forward strand.
GAACAGAATGCGTAAAGTAACAACACAATTCTGGAAACTGAAAGGCAGATAAAAATCAACTGACTCACTTAGACCAGAGAAAGCCAAAACCTATGTCTTCAAAGTGAAAACTATGAACAGAAAAGACAACAACATGAAAATCAAATCCAATATAGGAAACACAAAGGGAATTTCCAAATTAAAAGTAAAGGGAATAAAGAGATTAAAAAGACAAGCCATAGACTTAGAGAAATGTATGCAAAATACATATCTGACAAAGAATTATCATTTAAAATATTCAAAGAACTCTTAAAACTCAACCGAAAAACAAATACACAAAGACCTTAACACATATCTTGCCAAAAAAAAAAAACAGCCAGCAATTAAGCACATGAAAATATGCTCTAAGAAATACCACTCAGCTGTAAAATAGAAGAAAATTTTACCCTTTTTGACATTATGGATGGGCCTGAACAACATTATGATAAGTGAAATAAATCGGTCAGAGAAAGACAAATACCATATGATTTCCCTCGTATGTGGAATCTAACATTGTTCAGGAAACTGAACTAACAAGCAAAACAGAGACAAATTCATAGATAGAGAGCAGGATGACAGCTATTGAGGAGTGGACTAGGGGGTGGAGGGATCAAGCAAAAAGAAAAAAGGACTCATGGACAACAGTGTGGTGATTGCAAGGGGGTAGGTATAAGGGAATTAAACGGTAATGGAAACAACACAATAAAAAAAATTTTAAACAAAAAAGATGGTGCATATCATATGTCAATGGAGAAATGCAAATTAAAACAATCAGCTACCACTACACACCTATTAGAATGACCAAAATCTAAAATACTGACAATACCAAAAGCTGGAGAAAATGTGGAGCAATATTATGGTAGGACTGTAAAATGGCACAGTCATTTTGGAAGACAGTTTGAGGGTTTCTTACAAAACTAAACATATTCTTTCCATACAACATAGCAGCTGCACTACTTGGTATTTACTCAAATCAGTCGAATACTTAAGTCCACACAAAAACCTGTATACAGATGTATATAAAAAAAAAAAAAAAAAAAAACTAGAACTTCCAGAAAGTTGAACTGTATGGAAATCCGACAACCAAGGAATTAAAGAAGAAACATTCATCCAGACTGGTAGAAGGGGCGGAGATGGATAGCCATGGTGGACAGGAGGCAGTTGGTGAAACGGGTGGTCCCACATTTGCATGTGGATAAACCGAGAGAAACAACTGGGGAGCAAGACAGAGCACGCCATCCAGAGTTCCAGCGTGGGGAAATAAAGTCTCAAAACCTCTGACTGAAAAAAATCTGTGAGGGTTGAAGCAGCAGGAAAAACTCCCAGCTTCACAGGAGAGTTCATTGGAGAGACTCCCGGGTCCTAGAATGTATACAGCCCACCCACCCGGGAATAAGCACTAGAAGGGTCTAATTTGCTCATGGGTAGCTGAGGAAGTGACTGAAAGCTAGCCGTGAAAGCTAGCCGAGAGCCAATCAGGTGGCATTTGTTCCCTCTTGGACCACTCCCCCCAAAACAGCAAAACAACGCAACTACCTGAGTTACCCTGCCCCGGTGAATACCTAAGTCTCCACCCCTTACAACATAACAGGTAACCGAGACAAAAAAAAAAATGGCCTAAATTAAAGAACAGATCAAAACTCCAGAAAAAGAACTAAGCGATGAGGAGATAGGCAACCTATCAGATGCAAGGTTCAAAACACTGGTAATCAGAATGCTCACAGAAATGGTTGAGTATGGCTGCAAAACTGAGGAAAAAGTAAAGGCTATGAAAAGCGAAATAAAGGAAAATGTATGGGAACCAAGAGTGAAAGGAAGGAAACTGGGACTCAAATCAACAGATTGGACCAGAAGGAAGAAATAAACATTCAACCAGAACAGAATGAAGAAACAAGAATTCAAAAAAATGAGGAGAGGCTTCAGAACTTCTGGGACAACTTTAAACATTCCAACATCTGAATCATAGGGGTGCCAGAAGAAGAGGAAGAGCAAGAAATTGAAAACGTATTTGAAAACATAATAAAGAAGAACTTCCCTAATCTGGCAAAGGAAATAGACTTCCAGGAAGTCTACGAAGCTCAGAGAGTCCCAAAGAACTTGGACCCATGGAAGCACACACCAAGGCACATCATAATTATATTACTCAAGATGATAGAGAAGGAGAGAATCTTAAAAGCAGCAAGAGAAAAGGAGACAGTTACCTACAAAGGAGTTCCCATAAAACTATCAGCTGATTTCTCCAAAGAAACCTTACAGGTAAGAAGGGGCTGGAAAGAAGTATTCAAAGTCATGAAAGGCAAGGACCTACATCCAAGATCACTTTATTCAGCAAAGCTATCATTTAGAATGGAAGGGCAAATAAAGTGCTTCCCAAACAAGGTCAAGTTAAAGAAGTTCATGATCACCAAGCCCTTATTATGTGAAATGTTAAAGGGACTTATCTAAGAAAAAGAAGATCAAAAATATGAACAGTAAAATGACAACAAACTCATAACTACCAACAACCAAACCTAAAAAAACAAAAACAAACTAAGCCAACAACTAGAAAAGGAACAGAATCACAGAACTGGAGATCGCATATAGGAATATCAGTGGGGAGGGGTCGGGAGAGAATGGAGGACAAGGTATAGGGAATAAGAAGAATAGTAGGTACAAAATAGACAGGGGGAGGTGAAGGATAGTATAGGAAATGGAGAAGCCAAAGAACTTACATGTACAACCCATGGATATGAACTAAGGAAGGGGAATGCTGGTAGGAGGGAGGGTACAGGGTGGAGGGAAATAAAGGGGGAAAAATGGGGCAACTGTAATAGCATAATCAATAAAATATATTAAAAAATAAAAATAAGACGTACCACTTTCGTGAGAAATGTTGATAACAGGGTAGGCTTTGCATCAGTGAGGATAAAGAATATATCGAAAATTTATCTTCCTCTCTATTTTGCTGTGAACCTAAAACACCTCTAAAAAAATAAAATCTGTTTTTTAAAAAAATAACAGGAATAGTCACAAAACATGTATCTGACAAATGTATTTATGTATACAGAATATGTAAATAACTTCAATTAAAAAAATAAAGCACAACCTATTTATTTTAATGGGCAAAAGGTATGAACAAAATTTCAAAGACATATTCAAATGACCAACGAGTACTTTATAAAGTGCTCAACATTGTAAACTAACAGGAAAATTAAAAACCATACTGAGCCCTGGCTGGGTGTCTCAGTTGGTTGTAGAGTCGTCCCATGCACCAAAAGATTGTGGGTCCCATCCCTGGTCAGGGATCAGGGTGCCTATGGGAGTCAACCAATCAATGTTTCTCTCTCACATCGATGTTTCTCTCTTTCCCTGCCCCCCTTCCTCTCTCTCTCTCTAAAATCAATGAGCATATCTTCAGGTGAAGATTTAAAAAAAAAAAATCACTGAGACATTTGGATCAGCACGTAAGGTGCTTAGAAATTACCACTCCACCCTAACAAGCAAAACAAACAAAAATCAATGACTCTTTGATCCATCAAAAAAGTAAGGTTACAGGGCAAACTGCTGTCCCAAAAGGTGAAGAGACAGACAGACGGATACTAGAGTAGAAACCTATGTGGTAACCACTGTTGTGTCCTTTGAAACCCAAAAGTTTTACATTTTAGTGAAACCAGTTTTTTTGTTTTTTTCTGGTTGCTGGTACTTTAGGGCATCATATCTGAGAAACTATTGCCTAATTCAAGGTCACAAAGATTTACTCCTATGGTTTTTTTCTTAGGATGTTATAGTTTTACCTCTTAAAATGGATGTTATAGGATGTTATAGTTTTACCTCTTAAATTAACTCAAAATGGATCATTTAGGTCTATGATCCATTTTGAGTTAATTTTGTATATGGTGTAGGTATCTAACTTCATTCTTTTGCATGTGGCTACCCAGTTGCTCCAGCACCATTTGTTGAAGAGACTATTCTTTCCAAACTGAACACATTCCTACCCTTATCAGGTATTGGTTTATATAAATGTAACAGTTTGTTTCTGGACTCTCAATTCTATCCCATTCATCTATATCTCCATCCTTATGCCAGTACCACACTGTCTTGACTACAATAACTGCGTAGTAAATTTTTAAATTGGGAAGTGAATCCTCCAACTTTGTTCTTCCTCAGCATTGTTTTTTCTATTGTGGATAACTTGCAATTCCATATCAATTTTAGGATTAGTTTGCCTATAGATCAATTTTGGGAGTATTGTCATCTTAACAACATTCTGAGCTAAAACCATGAAATGTTTTTCCCTTTATTTAGATCTTTAATTTCTTTAAATGATGTTATATAGTTTTTAGTGTACAATATTACACTTCTTTGATTAAATTTATTCCTAAGTATTTTATTCTTTTTGATGCTACTGTTAAATGAAAGAGTTGTATTTGCTAGTACATGGAAAAACAAATGATTTTTGTACAGTGATCTTGTATCTTAAGTCTTGGTGAACTTACTAGTTCTAATTGGTTTCTGTAGATTACTTAAGATTTTCTATATAGAAACTATATAACCTAAAGTACAGATGGTATTACTATTTCTTTTCTTTTATAAATGCCTTTTATTTTTCATTCTTGTCTAATTGCTCTGGCTACAACCTCTACTGCATTGTTAAATAGAAGTGAGAAGAGTGGACTCCTTGTTCCTGCTCTTAGGGAAAAACTTTTAGTCTTTCACCATTAAGTGTGATATTACCTGAGAGTATTTACAGATGTCCTTTATCAAGGTGATGAAGTTCTCTATTCCTAATTATTAAGTATTTTCATCATTAAAATGTGTTAGATTTGGTCAAATGCTTTCTCTGGATCTATTAAGATGATTATATGGTTTTGACCTTTGTTCTATTAATACTGTATATTACATTGATTTATGCATTCATGGGATAAAAATCCCACTTGTCATTATACACAATCCTTTTTATAAATTGCTGTTTGGTTTGCTAATATTTTGTTGAGGATTTTTGTGTCTGTATTCATAAGGGATATTGGTCTATAATTTTCCTGTGATATCTTTGTCTGGCTTTGGTAGCAGGGTAATACTAGCCTTATAGAATGAGTTAAGAAGTGATACCTTCTATGTATGGAAGAGTTTGGGAAGGATTGTTCTTCATTCATCTTTAAACAGTTGGTAGAATTCATCACTGAAGCCATCATGGCTTGGGCTTTTCTTTTTTGGAAGTTTTTAAATTACAGATTCAATCTCTATTTTTTTTTCTACCCTTACCCAAAAACGTACTGATTTTAAAAAGAGGGTAAGGGAGGGAAAGAGGAGAGAAACATCAATGCAAGAAACATCAATTGGTTGCCTCTCCTACACACGCCAACCAGGGACTGAACCCTCAACCTACCTAAGTATGTGCACTGACTGGGAATCAAACCCGCAACCTTGGAATGTTTATAGAACGATGCTCCAACCAACTGTGCCACACCAGTCAGAGCTCTTTATCTTTTTAATAATCTATTTAGATATTCTATTTCTTCTTGAGTCAGTTTCAGTAGTTTGTATCTTAGAAAATATTCATCTAATTTAATTTATTGTTAAAGAATTATTCATAGTATTCTATAATCCTTATCTCTATAAGACAGTAGTGATGCCCCTCTTTCATTCCTGAATCTAGTAATTTGAGTTTCCTCCCTTTTTTCTTGGTCTAGCTCAACATTTGTCAACTTTGTTCATCTTCTGAATAACCAACTTTTGGTTTCACTGATTATCTCTACAGTTCTACTTTATTCTTTATTTCTTATCTAGTCTTTTTCTTTTTAAATTTCCTCCCTTTCCCTGCTTTGAAATTAGCTTGTTCTTCCCTTTCTAGTTTCTTAAGATGAAAGGTTAGATCACTGATTTGAGATTTTTCTTCTTTTATAATGTAGGTATAAATTTCAACCTAAGCACTTCTTTGGCCATACCCCATAAGTTTGATTTTTTTTTTTAATACACAGTATTTTTTTTATTTTATTTTATTTATTTATTTTTTAAATTATTTTATTGTTGTTCAATTACAGTTGTCCGCATTTACCCTCCCCCCACCCCACCCCAGGCAAACCCACCTCCCTCCCTTGCTTCCCCCCTCCTCCTTGGTTTTGTCCATATGTCCTTTATAGCAGTTCCTGAATATCCTCGTCCCCCTTCTCCCCTTCCCCTCTGGTTACTGCCAGAATGTTCTAAACTTCAATGTCTCTGGCTCTATTTTGTTTCTCTGGTTGTATTTTGCTTGCTTACCTCACAAGCGTCTTGGCTGTGACTGATCTGAATTCCCCGGTAGCTGATCTGGCCTCGGTGCCTTCGCTCCTGAGTCCTCATACGAAACTTCTTAACATTTCATATAGTAGAGGCTGCATGATGATGTACTCCTTGAACTTGACCTTATCTGAGAAGCACTTTATCTGCCCTTCCATTCTAAATGAAAGTTTTGCTGGATAGATTATTCTTGGTTGTAGGCCCTTGCTTTTCATGATTTGAAATATCTCTCTCCAGCCCCTTCTTGCTTGGAAGGTCTCCTTTGAGAAAT